>JAYMFT010048935.1:0-15320 GCA_038088735.1 Panulirus argus
TATATTTCAATTAGGGCCCGGCCTTGATGTGGACTTTTGTCCGTGACTGGAGCCTTAAAAAAAAAAAAGAAAAAAAACACCCTGACCCTTTATACTAATTTGCTTACTGCCATAAGAAAACCAGATTATCATAGGAAGAAATCTCCCTGCTATCACTTGCTTTTTTTATAGGTTCATCCACATAGCATTTCCACTTAACTGATTTAAGATTCATTTAATAAAAATTTATGAATATATAAATCATGGTCATGTTTCAGTTACATTATAATGATTTTATCTTGCCCCAAAACTCCTTATAGCTACTCCTGTGTGTGTCAGTGATTTATTGTACCAGCCACAAATACAATCATATACATTTTATATTGTCATTTGTTCAGGGTAAATAGAAGTAAGTATTTCATGTGAGCTGAACCAAAATGTTGATTATGCCAGATATTTAGAGCACTGTTTCTAGTCTTGGAGCACTGGAACAAAGATGTTCAGTGTCCAGTATTTTAGGAAACATCCTGTGTGTATTATTGATAGTTATTTGATTTTTTTCTTCATATAGATTGCTAGAATTATCTTTGGGAGTAGAGGAAAAAGAATGCTACCTTTGTATCTCTTTTATGTCATAGGAAGTAACTAAAGGGACAAGATTAGGGGGCAAGAAATCCTCCCCATTTATATTATCACTTTCTGAGTGTGGCAATAGGAGCTAAGTAAGGATTATTCCGTGAATGCTGTCACATGTCCTTGACCTTATCTTGTTAAAGTGAGAAAGGCATGCAGGTATAGGGAAGAAGATAGCTAGATTCACTAATAAAAGTATTTTCAATTTTTCCCAGTATCTGGCTATTATCAAAGCATAGCAAAGTTTTTGAAAAATATGTCAGTGACATTCAAGAATTTACCAGATTTCAATGTTTGACTTACAATTGAAATAATGTCTTTTTCTTTTATTTACTATGGTATTATGTTTTGATCAGCTTTTGAATAACTGTTCTACGTATTTTGTTCTTTAGTATAGAAGTAAAAAGATTTCTAGCAGTATGCATAATGATGCACCAATTTTGATGTTTACTTCAATTTTGTCCCTGAGTTTGTATCTGTTTACATTAGACAAAAATATGATTTTGTTTAGCCAATGCAGTTAAAGATTTTGATTGCTTGAGACTGCCTTTGACATATCAGAGTAAAATTTTGATGTGTATGAAAAGAAGAATTTATGTATATCTTGAGTTTTTATGATTGTATTTGCGTGATGGCAAAATATTGACTAATACGATTTTACAGACATTCTGAATATGTTTGCTGCACTGTGTTGCTTTGCTTGATAGTTTGCTGCATTGCTATGCTTGAGTTGTTAGAGTACCATAGGCTTTCAAGTATTAGGATCCATTGTACAGAACTATTCACTGAAAAGCATTCTATGTTATATTTCTATTATTGATTTGGTAGATTTAAGTGTCCACTTAATATGTATTATACAGTAAACCCTCGATTTAACGGACCCCGATATAACAGCTTTTGGATTTAATGGACCGGGCAAAGGATAATACGTTAATTAATAATAATTGAAAAAATTAAGAAAAAATAAAAAATGTCAAACGCCGCATCATGTGCATTTCATACTGCACTTGTTTTTGGTAGCATGGCGTATACTCGCTTTGTTACGGTTTCAGTCTCCTTCAAACTGTCGTGCGGTTAGCTTGTATACAGAGAATTGTGACTTCATTTATTAAATGATTTTATAATACTTACAATTCAAAGTGGCATCTAGTGATAGAGGAGTTAAAAGAAAGCGTGTGAACTTTATATTGTATTACTGTGTATTATATATTGTATCAAAAAATGGTTACATTCGATTTAATGGACTTTCAGCATTAACGGACACCCCCTCCCCTTATTAGTCCGTTAAATTGAGGATTACTGTGTTATAACAAACTTCACATATAATTGGAGAGATAAGATTTCTTTTTATGTGATCATATTGTACAAAATGCTATTATATTACATTTTCAGTTATATTATGACTATAAACAACAGTGGACATTTCTTTAATGACTGGCAACTCAAAGATGGGAAGATACAATAAATAGTTCATATTCATTTCCTTAGAAAGATTGATGCCTGAGTTTCTCATCACTGAAGTTTTAAACATTTTTCTGTTGTAATTCATAGTAAATACAGTAATATCACACACATCCCAGTTTGTCCCACCAAGGAATCTTCCATTGTGTCTTAAGTAGCGGAAAGACTTCTACTGTCAGTAAGAGCAGGATATCTTAGGCGTTATATTTCTTGTAACAGTAATTTCTAATTGTTGTTTTGAAGTGTTCACCTTTTAACATGTTCCTTTTAAGAATATTGTTACTTAAACCCACTAAGTGGTTGGCTTTTGGCCAGTAAATGATGACGTGATGCACTAATGATGAGATTAAAACTATTGCTTTTAGTCATTTACATTTATTCTGTATTTTTCCATTTTAGCCTTCTTCAGCATAGATAATCATTTATAACCAGTTTCTGTTTACTGTTTTTCATTACTAATGCATGTGTTCCTCATTAGACATTTACATTTTATGGGAATATTTTACATGTGTGTTTCAAAGTTTCTGAAATTAGCCAAACTTAGATTTGTAGATGTCACCCTATATTTGTTCAGATTGCATATATGAATTAAACAATCATAGGTAATAGCTTTGGATTGTGATTGATTCTTGTTGTTTGTTGTGAAATATGTTACAGAGGTTCCTAAACTTAACTGTACTGGATGTCACATTCCATACTATATTTAATTAGTCAGGCCTTGATAAGACATCGGGTGAAATGCTTCATGTGGTTTATGAGACAATTATTGAAGTTTATTTATGGCGTGACTCAGGGGTAAAATTATGTTTTTTGGCAAGAAAATTATTTAGTTTCATGCTTTGTGTAAATACTTGAAGGTTTCATCAGATACTTCTTTACAATGTGTATTGTAAGACTGCAGATTTTCATAATAGATGAAAACAGAAATATGTGTTTTTACCACATTATTGAAAAGAGTCAGTTAAAGATTAATTTTATATTATCTTTGCAGAATAATTTTTCATTCTCTGAAAAGGAGGACTTTAGCGACTTGCCACCTAATCAGCGGAAGAAGAGAATCCAGCAACGAATTGATGATGTCACAACAAAGCTCCACCAAGAAACAGCAGCCAGGTACTGTCATTATATCTTTGATTGCCAATGATCTTTCCCTCTGTTGTCAGAAGATCCTGTGAGCTTGAGGGATTCCTTAGGATCGTTAAGGTTAAGACCCTTTTAACTTCCTCCCTTTTGATGAAGTAACTGCCTGTTACCAATTGCTTAGCCATTCATCCATTTATAGTATCCAGCTTACTTGGTTTCATACCCACCTCTTGGCGAATCAGTGACTATATCAAGGTTGTTGTTGTTCCATTGACTGGCAGGCTCAGTACCGACCTACCACACGATATTTAATTTGTTTTCTTGATATCCTGTTGTCTTCTACAGCCTTCAATTTTTATTTGCCAGGTTCTCTACCCTACAATGGATGAATATCATGTTAATGGGTCAGTTAGGGTGTGTTTTACTTTAGTAATTTAGTACTGCTGACTTGTTTGCTCAAGTTTTAAAAGATATTATGTAATTATGGTTGTTGCACATTTGAGTGTGGATGGTGACATCTCTCACTTCATCCTTCTTCTCTACATTTTCAGTCATGTTGTTCACTGTTTCTGGATTATTTTTCTGGGTCTTTGGGAGGCTTTAAGTGCAAAAGCCCCACATAAGGGAATACACAAGAATTAGTGACCAGAACAGTATCGCTACTATTGACAACACTAATTCAAAGCTTGTGAGTGTGCAACTTAGGATTGGACTTCAGTCAGTTAGAGCCTTCACCTTTTTCGGTTTTGTTTGATTGACCTTGGCAAAGTTACAGTAGAAAATGGCTATTGTGGTTTGCTATTGTAGCTCAGTCATTAGGGAAAGGAACCCTCAAATTCTTAGAAACTTTGTTTCCTAGAGTGCAGAGATCAACTTGCAGTTCATCCCCAAGTCATAGTAGGCAGATAAAGTCTTTTGGTGTGCCATGAAGCAGAGGTACCAGGGCTGCCCCAGGGGTATGCCAGACATCCCCTTGCAGAGGCAAAATTCTTCACATAAGTGAGTCTAATACAGAGGAGCATTGCTTTTTTCTTGGGCATCGGTGAGTATGGTTTCTGTATCTTTTTGGGTTCTTTTGTGTGTCTTTTCATTTTCTCCATGGACTTGCTGTGGTTGTTTCCAAGATGGGAAACAAGTCAAAAGGCTTTTAGGCCCATGTATTGTAAACAAACTATATCCAGTTTGAGCCATAGCTTCAGTTCACCTTAGTAGTTAAGTAACTCATTTAAAATTCTGAATGAAATTTTGAACCCTTACGTGGTCAGATAGTCCATGGTACATATAACCCAGAGCTCTGTGTACTGTATTGTGAGGATCTTGCTAAGGAAGATTTCTCATTTGCCCCAAGATAATGCTGTTTTTTACTAGCAGGACTTTTTGGTAATGGCTGACCTAATTTACCCTTAAGCTTCTGAAAAACCTGGCTACCTCTGTTTGTCCAGAAAACACGAGAAAAAGAGCTCTTTAAAACATATTATGTTCTTGTAGAATTAAAGATATGTATGCAGAAGTATGAAAAAATGAAAAAGAAAATCCTTTATTTACCTTTGTCTTGCCATGTTGGTGTGTTGAGGTTTATGAATGTATTTATGAATGTTACACTTGTACAAAAAAAGATTTCTGAAAAGCAGAATGATTCTTATAAGATTAAAGATGTTCATGCAGAAGTATAAGTAATGAAAAAAAAATCCTTTATTGTCTATCCCTGGGGACAGGGGAAAAAAAGAATACCCTACGTATTCCCTGTGTGTTGTAGAAGACAACTAAAAGGGATGGGAGTGGGGGCTGGAAATCCTTCACTCCAGTTTTTACTTTTCCAAAAGAAGGAACAGAGAAGGAGGCCAAGTGATATTTTCCCTTTAAGGCTCAGTCCTCTGTTCTTGATACTACCTTGCTATCGTGGGAAATGGCGAATATGTATAAAAAAAAATCTTTTATCCACCTTTGTTTGCCTTCGTGCGAGTGTAGAAGTTAGTTTATGATTGCTACACGAGACAGGCAAGTAAAAGAAATAGCACAGAAGTCCTGTCACAGTTGATATCTATTGCCAATGATCTTGTCCAGGCAGTTGATGGATATTGCAGTTTAAAAGTTAAGCAAGTTAAAAAGGGCCCTTCTGGCTTATTTTACCTCTAAGTAGGGAAAGTGGTAGCCAACAGCACAAGAATAGTTAGTAGTTCATGATAGGATCTTACCCCTAACCTTAAACAGAATGAAGACAAGATCATTCCGTATCCTATTTGATGATAGGGGATACCCACCCACTTACAGCACCATGTCCCAGTTAGCCGACTGATGATGTATGAGGGCATTTCAGGAGGGGATTATTCTTATTTTCTTTTCTCCCAGTGTGTCTACAAGAGGCAAGAGTTAGGAATCTGTTCAGAGGACTGAATATATAAGATAGTAGTTATGTGTGAATTAGCCTGAGATTTCATTTAGGATTTGTACCTCAGGCTTTAAGTCATTTTCAGCTTCATCGGTGGGTTTTACCGCAAATATGATCCCAGTGCACTTCTTCGCTTTAATGTTGAGTCTCTTGGTCGTAAAAAGTCACTTGCCTATCAGTTACACCTCAATCTGGCACCCTCTTGTAGTCTCTTAATTTGAAGGAGGGAGTTGCCTATGTCTTTCTTCATTCTCTCATATTTGTTTGCCATTTCCAGCATAATAGTGTAGTGCTAGGAATAAATGAAGAGTGGCCTCATTTGCTCACATTTACTCTCAAGATGTCATGTATATTGCATGAAAACCAGAGCCCCTTAGCTACAGTCAAGCCCCATAGGCCTTCTTAAAGTTTCCTCTGACTGCTTCACGTGCCCTGGTTTCAGACCAAGGACAGCACGTCTCACCCCTGTATACTACATTTCTCCTGTTCGCTGTATTCCATGCACACCTCACATCCCTCAGCATTTTCATTCCTTGAGCATTCGCAGCATCTGTTACTTCATCCCTCCACCTCTTCAAAGGTCCCTTCTCCTCGTTCCATCATTTGACAACGTGTACACCCTTATAGTTAGCTTTTCACTCATCCTCTTCAAACGTCCAAGCTATTTCAGCACTCCATCTTCAGCTCCTTCAAACATACTTTTCATACTTCCCCACCTCTAACTTACACAATTGTTTCTTTTACAATTACTCTCCTTATATCACATATTGTGCACAGATATTTTATTTTCTACTCATCCACTCTCTTCTGCACTTTTTCACTAAGTGCCAATGTCTCGGTTTCATAGAACACCACTGGGACTGTTTTACCATCAAACATACAATTACCATGAAACATGCAGATATCAAAAAGAATGAAATTTTACTTTTCACAGTTTTACATTTCTAACACTACATCTAATTTCCTTAATAAGCACATCTTTGTCTAAAACACCCCATCATGTCAGTTTGTCTGAATACATTTAGAATCACATAGTGCCCATATATCCTTTCTAGAGTTCATCTCTATTTCATCTTTTAGATTTTCATTTTTAGCAACTATTTTTGGCTGTGATGAGGACAGTCCATCACTCATTGCACCTCTTTTTCTTATTTCAAGACCCATTTCTCCATGCCGCAAGTCTCATTCCACGCAACAAGTCACCTCTTTTAATGCATGAATATTTTCCAAGTGCAAGAGCCTTTTCTTGCACTCAGTTAACTTTCATTCTCCCATCCAGTGATATTACAGTCAGTGTTCAAATTAGTGACTGTTTTTTTATTGCAGTCAATATTTCTTGTTACCTTTTCAGTACCACATTTTCTTATTAGGGTATAACTGTCTTGGTCCATTTTCACTCAGATCTGCCCATTTCAAGCTCACTAACTCCCCATAGACAGCATTATTAACCCTGTTAAGTATATTTTAATTCTCTCAATGCTTGTATGCACAGTCCCTGTGCAAACTTTTTTTTTTAATGCAAACTGCATATAACCAGTTGCAGTTCATAAAGATATCAGTGTGAATGTGTATCACTACTGTTTATATTTGTATGCTGTATCAGTAGTTTTACTTACATGTCACATGTCACATCTCCCTACCACCCAGACATTTTATATTTGTACACTGTTGTTTCTGCATTATTTATCCCAAATTTTTGTTTCCACAACATTTGAATAGATATGTTGCTATATATGTACGTCTTTATATATTTATTTTTTTCCTTTCACCTCGTGATATCATGTAAAATTATTTTCCATGAATATTTATGATGAACAGATTCAAGATAGATTATTGAGGATCATTATAGTAAAAAAAAAAAAGAATTGTACTTCTGTTGTATTTACAACTCATTCACACAAAAAGTATACACATTTTTTATGTTAGCCATTTGTTAATAGATGAGTGCTGTGACAGGTTGGATACTGAGCCTATTTAGTTAAATTATCACAATTTCTCCACTTGAGTGCATTGAATATTATCCTATAGGTGTTGTTTTGAATTACTTTTATGTTATTTACTCAGGTTTTCATAATTGTAACAGTCCTTGTGAAGCATGGCCAACTAATGATTTGACCCATACTCTGTGTAGATCATTCTTAATTCAAATAGATTTAGAATTCAAACATTTTAAGACCATGTACCTTTTCCCTGACTCTTCTTTGATCCTTCTATCTGTGTATCTGTCTATCTATATCTTTAAGGACCATTCCCTTTGGGAACTGCCTCAAGGGATCTGTCTATCTATATCTTTGATGCCTGTTCCCTTCTGGAACTTCCTCAAGGGGATGGCCACAGCAAGAGTCTCCACAACTAGTGCACTCCATTGCTGCTTCTCTTCCTTTATTGTCTCACCCTTAGCAGGCCACTGGGAGAGTGCAAGTCTAGTGCAGTGTTTACAGAGGCTCCCACCTAATGTTTCCACTGAATACTTCTGCTTAATGCTCCTTCCTAATGTTCCTAACTACCATTTCTACCTAATATTTCTACCTAATGCTCCTACCTAAATGTTCCTACCTACTACTTCAATCTGTTGGTCCTACCATTTTGCCAAAAGACATTGGTAGCATATAGCGCTCACTACAGGAAAATCTGTAATTACGAAGAATGAGCTGTGTGAGTTAAGTGTTTTCAAGTGATATGTGTGACAAGGGGAGATTGTATGTTTGACAGAATGCCAGTAGTCCACATGTGGGTGAGGCAGAAAGATAAGACACTTACCTGGGTCAGAGGAGTGCAGCTTGACAACCACTCAAGTCCTGGCTCACTACGTAGCTGTCATAACCCTTTGATACCCAGGCAGGTGGTACTGGTAATATACCTCAATAGTCCTGGGCTACCTACCAGCCACTACTTACAATGGCAAAAGAGCTCCCATGACTGGTAAACTCCAGTGCTGCTTCTCAGCCTTTTAGTGCTTCACCCTTAACAAGCCACTGGCAAAGGGCAATCTTTCAACTACACTTTTATATATACAGTGCCTAGGTAACCTCTTTACCTCTTTTCTTAAAAATTGAGATTTGCTGCCTTAGTTCCAAGGCTAAGTTCTGGTTCTGTGTTGGGGTATGGGAGGGGAGTATATGAACACTGAATGCATTCACTGGACATATGCTCAGTTGCCCTCCAGATAAGAGAGAGGGTCATTACACACTGTTAATGGCATAGTCAAGATTTCCATACTTCTTTTTAGATAGAATACCCTTATAGATGTAACTCATAATAGAGTGTATGTATATATTATGATGAATTTGAAGGGGATGGCTCTGAATGTCAATGGAATGACTAGTAAGAGTAAAAGTAGGGAGCTTGTGGGGAAATTTAAAAGGTATAGTTTGGATGTGCAGGGGATTGGGCAAACTCATATCACTGGGCAGGATGTCTGAAGTGGAAATGGAAATGATGAATGTAAGTTGTGGGAGAGCATGAAAGGAGAAAGTGTGGAAGTGATTGAATGAAAATTATCAGGGAAGAGAGAGTATAGGATTGTGTTACAGACCATGGTTGGAATGGATGAAGAATAGTGTGGATGAAAGGAAAGAGTGGAATTGTGAAGTGTGCATGGATATGTGTACTTGTGAGTGTGAATATGAAAACCCTGTGAGTTAAGGATAAGATGAATAATTTCTGGAGAAATTTGAATTACTGTATAAATTAATTTGAGGAGAGGAAGGTGTTTGTAATGGCTGATATGAATACGAAGGTGGAATGTAATGAAATAGGCGAGGTACTTAGGTAATGGGATTGCCTGGAGTAAATGAGAATGAAAGATATCTTGTGGATGTCTGAGCTGAGAGGTATCACAAGATGATTAACTGTTATACTTGGATGAGAAGTGATAGAAGAGAAGAACAAAAGGTTTTGAATAATTACGTGGCTGTAGATGAAAGGTACATGGATGAGAAGCGATGAACATAAGGTTTTGAGTAATTACATTGCATTAGATTAAAGGTTAAGAAAGATTGTGCTGGATACTTGAGTTTTGACAGGATTCTTTGGAGATTCTGACCATTTTGCAGTTCTTGTGGGAGTGAGGATCAGGGAAAAGTGGAATATGGAGTAAGGAAGAATGGTGTGGTATAAGGGAAAAAAAATGCATGGAAGATTATGACAGAAGGGTGACAGTTTAGATGAAAGTGCACTAAAATGTTGGAGAAAGACTGTTGAATGTTTTAGAAATAGTAGTTGGATACAAGGTTGTGAGGAATAAGAATATAAGTGGAAATGCATGTTGGACAAATCAGATTAGAAAGGAAGAATTTGGCACATGTGTAAGCAGAATGTTAAGAGACTGATAGAGGAAAGGTAGGGAATGTGTGAATCAGATTTTTGTAGTGAAAGTGATTGTTGAGAAGTATCTAGTGAGTGAAATTGATTGTTGAAAAGTATCTAGTGAAAGGTAAGAAGCTGTAAGCAACTTTAAATGACCAGGAGAAAGCATATGAAAGCCTTATGGGATGTGTTAAGGACATATGGGGTAGGGGGACAACTGTTAGATGGTGTGATTGCCTTCTAGATTAGAAAATGCATATGCAAGAGTGGATGGAGAGTTCAGCTCCTATTTTGGTATATGTGTGGTGTGAGGCAGGGCTGTGTGATGTCACCTTGGCTTTTTAACACATACATAGGTGGAGGGATTAGAGAGGTGAAAATAGACTTAAGGAAAGAGGGTACAGAGATGGAGTGTAGTGGTAAGGTATGGTGGCCATTGACAAGCTTGTTTGTGAATGATACTCTGATTTGCTGAGAGTGAAGAGTTGCAGGAGATTATAAGTGTGTTTTATGATGTATGTAAGTGTTGGCAATTGAAGGTACATGCAAATAGAAGTAAAGGAATTGTGTTTGAAAGGAAACAGATTGAAAGTATAGATTTTGCAAAATGCTATAGAGTGACAGAGGAAAGTGTACTAAACTGTTTTATAGATATGAGGAGAAAAAGGGGAGAGGTGAGAGAATATAAATATGTAGGAGCTATCTTGGGTAAGTTTGATGATATGAAAGGAGAGATAAGGGAGAGAGCAGTTTAGAAGAGTCATTGGGTCCTTTCAAAGAAAAATAAGGGGTAGATGTGTAAATATGGAAGTGAAGAAGGGATTAATGTACAGCATAGTCTTTCTGACCCTGGCTTATGCAACTGAAACATGGCCATGGAATGAGTTACAGAGGTCAAGGATCCAGGCTGTGGAAATGAGCTATTGGAAAGGAGCATGTGTTATGAGTAGATTGAATGAAGAAAGAAATGAGGGGGTGTATGGGATTTGGTACAGTAGAGAATGCAAAGGGAATGAATTGTGGAGTAGTAGTGATGAAATGTAATACACTGAGGTGATTTGGGAATGTAGAAAGAATTCAAGATTGGGAATTTACAAGGAGAGTGTATGATAGTATGATTATAGGGGTTGGTTTGAGAGGAAGACCACCTGTGACATGGAGAAGTAGAGTGGAAGAGTACTGAAGGAAGAAGAATACATAAGGGTGGAATGGTGTATGTGAAGGAGGCATGTAAGGGCAGGGATAAATGGAGACTTTTTTGCCATAGCCACCCCTTGATGGGAGTTCCCAGAGGTAATGGGCATCAGAGATATAGATAGAAAAGGTAGAAAGAAAAATCTTGCTAAAACAAACATGGTGGCAACACTGGTAATTGCTATTCTTGATGATGGTGATACAGCAACTTATCAGTGGACCTTACGTGGTTAGATTTACTTTTATATTATTTTGTTTCTCATTCTGTTAGAATATGAATGCTTTTACACTTGAAAAAATACAAGTGATACAGGAATGGACAGAAAACTGTTGAGAGATGTGAGGTTAAAGGTATTTCACCTCATCACTTGTTGTCCTTTCATTATTGAATATCATAGCCAAATACTTTTTTCTTTCTTTAAGGCCCCAGTCACAAACAAAAGTTCCCATTAGGCCAGGCCTTAATTAAAAAAAATAGAGGATTATGGAAGAGAAAAAGAAGAGGCAAGGAAAATAATTCACGAATTGTGTAGGAAGTGAAAAGCCTGTCTTTAAAATGTGCCAGATTATAGTTATTAGAGATAAACTTGAGAAGGTAGGGAGTTACAGAGCTTTAAGGTGCAGGGAAAGAAACATTTTATCAAAATGGCCCACCCTTGAGTTGCCAATGGCCACAGAGTAATCATGTGATGCAGCAGCTTGCTTAGTATTGCATGGTCTAGCCAGTGGTGGGGACACACAAGCAGCCAGCTCTTGGGAGCGAAAACCTAAGTAATACCTATAGAAGAGGGAAAGTGAACCAACATTGTGGTGTAGGGTAAGGGGGTCAAGTTTGGAATTTGACCTGGGAGAGTTTATAAGTTGGACTGTTTTCAACTCTGCTCTGTCAAGTAAGGATGCAGAGCTAGAATCACCCCAGATGTGAGGGCAGTACTCCATACAAGGATGAATCAATCCTTTGTGTAAATGAAGCAGCTGTTCAGAAGAAAAGAAATTTCGACATTTAAACAGGACTCCCAGCTTCTTAGAAATAGTTCTTTCCATGCTGTGAGGTTTCCAAGAAAGAATGGATCTTACAGTAATACCAAGTATGTTCATTGAGTCAAGAGGTGGAATTACAGGACTGTCAAAGTAGAGATGAGACTTGTGAGGAGTTTTCGTTTGAGAGATAGGTAGAAACTGGTTCTTGGAGGCTTTAAACTTAACTGGATTTTGTCTGACCCCACTGAGATATCCTGTTCAAGTTTGAGTTAATGAGGAGGTTGTGTCGAGAAGAGATGCAGATGGTGTGGGAGAAGAAGGAGCAGAATTGAGGGATGTGGAGGAATGCAATGCTGAGTCATCAGCTTATGAGTGCACTTGTTTATTTGTGGAAAAGAGGAAATCAATGATAAAAAGGAGAAAAAGTGTAGGGGACAGGACAGCACCTTAGGGGATAGAGCTGTTGATTTTTTTTTTTTTTTTTTTTTTTTTATTTGTGTGTGTGTGTGTGTGTGTGTGACCCATCAACAACCATGGAAATAGATCAGCCAGAGAGGAAGCTAGATGTGAGGGAACAATGTGAGGGAGGGAAGCCAAAAGTGGAGAGCTTACAGATGAGACCATGATGCCACACCCTGTCAGGTGCTTTGGATATATCAAGAGCAGCTACATAGGACCTCCCAAAATCTTTCAGGGTTGATGGTCAGACATTAGTATGTTAGTAAAGTATGTCACCAGTGAATCTCACTGTATGGAAGGCATACTGGTGATCAAAGAGAAGGTTGTGAGATTCAAAGTGACTAAGGATATGGGAGTCGAGGAGGGATTCAAGGACTTTGGAAATGGTATATTTCAAAGCAACAGGACTAAAGTTAGAGGGGTTAGAATGGTCACCCTTCTTTGGAAAGGAATGTACCAATGCATGCTTTCAGGAAGAAGGAAAAGTTCTGGTTTTTAAAAAGGAACAGAACAGATGAGTAAGCACAGGTGCAAGTTCAGAGGCACACTTTTTCAGTTACACGGGGATGGTTGCCATCGGGACCATAATCTCTGCTTGTGTCCAAAGGGAGAAGTGACTTTCGGACAGTCCAAAAAGAGATTACACGGAGGGGCATAGGATTATCAAGAGGAGCATCGGGGGTGAAGGGATGTTAGTCAGCTATGATGGAGTTAGATGAGAAACAGGAACCAAAGAAAGTTGCTTTGTCTATGGGAGAGACAGCTATAGAATCAGAATGGAAAAATGAAGGAAAGGTAGAGCAACAAAAGTTGTTAGTGATTCCTTTAGCTAAAGACCAGAAAGACCTATCAGTGGATGAAGAGGAGAGGTTATCACATTTCCTTATAATAAAGGAATGCTTGACTCATGTATAGCATACTTGCAATGATTATGGGCTGAATGGGAGTCAAAGGAAAGTGAGTTTCTCCAAGCCTGAAATGCCTGATCCTGTGAACCATGGATTAGTAGAAGAGGTCATCTTGGAGGAAGAGGGGATGAATGCTTTCATTCCTGCAACAGTAATCTCTGCTATACATCTGTCCATTTTATTTCACAATCATCACCCTATTAATATCACTTTAGACATCTTTCTCTTATTAAACATAGCTTTCTCATTGGATATCACCATTCCTATTTCCATAATCATATCCTCTAGTGCACTCTGTACATCATGTAGAGAATGTGATTTGATAACATTATCATTAACTCATCTAGTTTGTGTCGTAGCAGGTTTTAGTTTCTCCTCTGCAACAGTATTCAGAATAACATAATATATGTTAGGACTAAGCAGTCCTCCCAGTAAGGTGCCTAATTTTACTTCATATTTTACCAAGTCCACTCCCTGAAAATACACTGTAGGTATTCCATTTAACCTTCAAATGGCAGGCATGGCAAAAAAATTGTGTCTCACAGTTAGTGTCCATAGTATACAGAAAATGCACAAATAATTATATTGCATCCTTTAGGTTTGATCCTGTGAAAAGTGAGCACCTAAAGGGGTTGTGAATCACATGTTTGACAGCACTTGATACTGCAGGGAGATGTGGTGATGTGTCTTTGTTTTTGGTGAGCATGTTTTCCAACTTTCATCTAATTTCATGAACCGGCACAGTGTTAGCAGTAAATAATGTAAACATTTGTAGAAATGTTACATCTTTCACTCACGCTACCACTTAGAGTGAGGGAGATTGGCTGACAGGTGTGAGGAGGGTATTAAAGGGATTTGAATCTCACTCAGGGTGAGGGAGACTGGCAGGCAGGTGTGAGAAAGGTATTAAGAGATTTGAATCTTTTTTTATACTGAATGCTCTACCCTGATATCATACACGCTCATATTTTATGCATAGGCACAGTAATGGTGGTGAATAACTTGAATATAATTCGGAATATTACACCCTTCACACCACAAAGCAGTGTGAATTGTATATAGTGGCGGGCACTTGTGGAGAGGATATTGGATATTATTTTCTTTGGAAATATTTTGGCTTTACATGTCATCTGTTGTCAAATTCTCCAAGGCTGCATAAGGGAAAATTAAGTGCAGTTGTTAAATAATTTCTTCTAGAAAGGCATGTTCAACCTTATTATGCCCTTTCTCCAGATTCTTCTATTTCTGTAAATATTTCTCACACAGATACTTCAAAGCAAGCACCTGTTCCAAACATCCTTTACCATTTTGGAACCTATACCATTCCCCATTATCTGATGCTCTCTGGATGTCACCATTCTCTCAATCACTCATCTCCCATACATCTTAACACTTACACTCCACAAACTTTTATACCTCTTTAATTTGAACATTGCCATATATTCCCCATGCCTTTCTACTGTATACATGTATTCTGCCAATCCTTAGGCATGTCACCATGATACATACATACTTCAGAAATCCTAACTAACCAGTCAGCATCACTGTCACCTCCTTTCCTTAGATATCGATCAGCAGTATATCCACTCCAGCTACAGTCCCACACTCCATCTTATGCAAGGCTTTCAATACCTCTTGCCTTTTCACTGAAATACTTGCCACGGCTCTCTCACTTCGCATACCTCCATGACCCAAGCACCCCACATCTGCCTCCTTATCACTTATCACATTCAGTAGCTCCTCAAAATACTCATTCCATCACCTCTTCATGCTGGCATGCAACCACTTCCCCATCTTCTCCCTTCACTGATGCTGAGTATGTTCCCTTGTTCTCCTCGCATTATTCACCTCCTTCCAAAACTCTCTCTCTCTCTCTCTCTCTCTCTCTCTCTCTCTCTCTCTCTCTCTCTCTCTCTCTCTCTCTC
>JAYMFT010048946.1:0-15320 GCA_038088735.1 Panulirus argus
TCTCTCTCTATGTATATATATATATATATATATATATATATATATATATATATATATTCTTATTAGTTTTGTTTTGACACCACTAGAGAATTCCAGGGGAAATTCAGAATGAGCGAAAGCCACTGGGAAAAGCCCCCTTAACCGATAATGTCTGGCTTCACCCAAAATACTTGGCTGCCTCTGCATGAGGCTACGGAAATTTTCCCCCACCCCTCCACCCATTTCTCCTCCCCCAGTCATTCCTTCTTCATGGACTGTTGGAGAGGGTGTGATCTAGGCCTATCTGGGCCTATACTTAAACATACTGTGTCCGCCCACGCCACCACACCTGGCAGAGGTCTGGGGTTGTGAATTTTCTGGTTGGGGTTATGGTTGTAAGGTTAGTATCATAGTGGTGATGAAGTGGGTTGTACGAGGGAATTTTGGCAAGTTTTGGGAAACGAGGTGATGCTTGTTGTAGCGGTGTGAGGATGGTTGTTGTGTTGATAGAACTGTGAGAGTAATTTCGGAGTTGTATTGATGTTGTAGATAATAGGTTTAGGGATGAGAATGGTGTCAGTGGTTGTGGTTATAGCTGTAGTGGTGATCAGTGGAAGGGGGTGGGGAGTTTGTGGTTAGGACGCTTGCGTAAGGTTGTAGTTAGGGTGCTGGTTGTGATGGGTATTGTTGGTGGTAAAATTTGTGATGTAACAGGTACTACCGATGGTGAATGCGCTACTCACAGGACTCGAATAATAAAGACGTGGCAGCTGGATTTGTTGATGATGATAGTGAAGGTAATAAGGGTGAAGGCAACGGTATAGTAGTGTTGTTTCTTAGGCATCCATCAACACCGTAACCTCTACTCCAGCAGCACTATATCTTCTACCACACACATCAACAACATCGTTACCACCGCAACCACCACCACCACCACCACCACTGCTATAACCTTTATCACATCATCATCACTACGATCATTATAACTAGTCCACTACCACTTCTCTCAATACATAACTACATACTCTGTCATGACTAAATGTTTTCATCACTAACACCAACACAACTGTTTGCATTATCACAACCTCACCACCACATCGACCACCAGCAACCGTCTGTCACCACCAAAAACTCCCTCAGTCACTACCACCATCACTCACACCACAACCACCGCAACCACCACCACACTCAAGACAAGCACAAGCATCACCACCACACAAACACATCACCCACCTACCACCTTCCGTTACCACCAAACATTCCACCTACCACCACAACCATCATACAACCATCACTATCACACCATCCACCTACCACCATCCATCACCACCAACCCCCCCCCCCCACCAACCTCCATCACCACCACCGCCATCACAAAAGGTAGCCTGACGGGAACACTTGTCTCACCTGCGCAAAAACTAGTGTCCAGGCAGAGATGGAGCAAGAAGGTCGTCTGCAGCCTCTTCCCTATAACCTCCCCATAACCTCCTGACGAAGGATGAATAAAAAAATGCCTAGATGTCTAGACAGAACTCAGATTCCATAACATCCCCATAACCTCCTGATGGATGATTAAATGCCTGGAGAAAAAT
This sequence comes from Panulirus argus, assembly GCA_038088735.1. Classification (NCBI taxonomy): domain Eukaryota; kingdom Metazoa; phylum Arthropoda; class Malacostraca; order Decapoda; family Palinuridae; genus Panulirus; species Panulirus argus. Next base: position 1,572 of record JAYMFT010048946.1, read on the forward strand.
ATGAATATCGACAACTATATTGAAGTAATTGCCTAAGAGAAAAATAATCGACATCTTTCTTTTTTTTTAGTCGAAAGGAAATCTCCCCTCCTCGACGACCACTTCGTCAGGTTAGGGGGGTCACAGAGCTGGTTGTCGCCCTCCAGGTGCCTCACGACTCTGCCCGCATGATGTATGAATCCTACTCTGCATTTTTTCCTCGCAGATAAATGTTTTGAGGATGCGAGAGGGTGAACACAATACCTCTAAATGCGTCTTATCCCTCCACCTGCTGCTGCTCTTGCCCTTGACGTTGCTTTTGCTGCAGGTGCAGTTGCAGCTGCTGTTGCTGTCTTTACGAACGCTGCTGTTGGCTCTGGTGATTGGTGGCGGTGGTTCAAATCTTTGAGAATCTAGTTTCACAACCCCACCTAAAAGCTACAGTACACCCACTAAACATTGCCCTTATTTTCAACGGATAATGATAAATGATAAAGAAAAGCAACACACAAAATGAATGAGCGACACTAACGAGTGATAGAGAATTATATCCAGTCATTAAGCCAATCCTCTGCAAAGGCAGGAAGACCCTGTGCATACTCTGCCATCAACAAAATGATATTGACATTCGACTGCCTTTTGCATCGCCTGCCAGACAACTCGAGGCGCATGTAAACATCAGATGGCTGGCATTCCCTGGACATCCCGGGAGAATCAGTGACAACAGGAACGGCCTTGACAGCTCGGGACACCAGTGACAGCAGCTTGACAAAGTCCGATGTTATCGAGGGTCTCTTATCTACGAGGATGACAGTCGGGACTGTGTAAGGTGAGGGGGCCGGTCGAGTCACATGAAGAAGTGCATTGTGTGGAGGCGCTCCTGGGGGTATGGCCAATGCTGGTACTGTGGTGGTGTTGGTGTTGTGGGGGTGGTGGTGGTGTGGTGGTGGCCTTGGCGCTGTGGTAGCGCTGGTGATTTCAAGGTGTTGGACGTGTGGTGGTGCTGAAGTTGTGACGCTGTTGGAGCCGTGGTTTTTGTGGCGTTGTTGGCGTTGTGTTGGTTTTAGTGTTGTGGCGATGCTGGAGCTGTAGTGGGGTTGATGCTGTTGTGAAATTGCTGCTATGGAGAAAATACTGTTGTGATAGTGCTATTGCTGTGGATGTGATGATGCTGTGAGGATGTTCTTTGCTGTGGTGCCTTGGACAGAGGGGGAGCACCCTCCCAAAAAAGATGGCCGTTGACAGAGATGTTTAATCAGATTCCGTAAAAGAAAAATGAAACAACATCGTCTCCCTTCCCAAAACCTCTTGCCCTTTCCCCGTAAATGTATATATACAAATGTAGGTGATAAGACCTTCAAAGGACTGGTGCAAGGGCTACATTGCAACAAGGCGAGATAGGAGGAGGAACGGAAAACAAGGCGAGCGACATGACGACGATTAAGAGAGCAAAGTGACACACACACGTATAATCTGTGAGGAGTGTGTGTGCGTGTGTGTGTGTGTGTGTGTGTGTGTCCGTATGTCTCTGTATGTGTTAACCTAATTAATTCTTCCGAGGGGTCTCGTAAGGGCTAGAGCACGATTGACCTACAGGACCAGAGTGGCGTGTTTACAATAGGAGAGCGCCTGTGTACCCGCCTTACGGTCCGCTATTGTTGTGTCACTGAAGCCCCAAGACCCTGTATCCTGCAGTGTGTGTGTGTGTGTGTGTGTTTGCCAGTAGGGTGGATAGTGCGAGGTACAGCTGGACCCCAATTGAAACAAATAGATCTAAAATTCTCCCAAATATTCATATGTATGACTGGTCACATGACAGGGTTAGTATTGTAAATGTATGTATTGAATAGGTCATTCTGATGTATACACTTACTTAAATGCATACATAGATACATACTTAACTCAAGACTCATACACACATACGCCTATTCCACCCAGGTTAATCTCCCACACATTTGCAGCCTCCCCTTCACCCATGGTACCTACAAGAAACACATTCAAGCGAAGTCTGACCCCCTGACTGACTGATCCAAGGCAAGTACCCGCTAGAATAAGGTAGGGATAGCCACATCCTCCCTTAACCTTCCTTACCTTAACCTCCTCTTACCCAGCTCCTTACCTCACCCTAGCCCACTCTTTACCCTCTCTATGGAGGCTGGCCGACCGCGACAGAGACGGATGAGGCTATATTCCCTTCTATAACCGGGCTATACCAAGATAGCGTGGGGACAGATGCCTCGGCGCTAGAGATACCTGTCTGAATGACGACTTGCATTCGTTCCTTTTACATACTCGACCTGGTAAGTAGGATAGTTTGTCAGTGGATTCTATTTTCCCTTTTATCTCTTCCATCTTTTGTGTCAATACAATTTCCTTTTTGAAGAGTTTCCTTGCATTTTGTGTCAGATAATTGAATGAAGTATGCCATTGTCATCACTATTATCACCAGCACCTTCACCACCAACAACACTAGCACCACCCTAACATGACCACTGTTACCGTTATTATTACGACCGCTATTTACACCTTTACACACTCTAACACACACACACATTTACACACATCACATCAATCACCAACACCGCCCCTAATTAGAAAAAAAAAATAATAAATCGTCTGTGAAATTGCCATGAACTGATATTTGAACATACATTTTCCATCTAATAAATGGATTATGTATCAAATGTCTGGTAATTGCTCTTTAAACGTCAACAAACTGTCAGCCCGAGTTATAAGTGTCGCAAGAAGCTGCTCCATCACTCTTCTCAGCTGTGCCCGGGAAAAAGATCTCGCGAAGAAGCAGAAGTGAAAAGAGGGGTGGGAGAGAGAGAGAGAGAGAGAGAGAGAGAGAGAGAGAGAGAGAGAGAGAGAGAGAGAGAGAGGAAGAGGAGGAGGAGGATGGAGCAAGTAGATAGGAACAAACTGAATCTCCTCCGACCAGACCAGCAGACAGACTTGTTCCCCTGCGAGACAGGATGACAGAAAAGGTCTTAGAACCTCCAAGCAGGTTGAGAGAAAGGAAAATTCACATCCCCATATAATATTAGATCAGTCACTCACCCTTTTACGAGAGAGGCACATAGCCTCCCACATGACAGGGGTCATCCAGACACATCCCCTGCCACTTAGAATGGAGTCATACAGACCCACCAAGACGCAGACAGCAGCCAAGACAGACTGGAGGCCGGCTGTGAACGCCCAAACCACTAAAACAACACGGCGTGCACGGGATAAAAAGTGGCCGTGTTTGTCAATGGCTTCCCTTGTGTAAATGACAACCATGAGAACCTCGCCACCTGTGCTGGTACAGGTGAGCCTCGTAGCCTGTGGGTAATGGAAGGGGAGGAGGGGAATGGAGTCCAATAGCCTGGGGTCTAGTACCCCTGGGGGGGAAAGTCCAGTGGCCTGGGGGATGAGGTCAAGTAGCTTGAGGGAGGAGATAAAGGAAGAGAATCCTGGGAAGATGGGGTCAAGTAGCCCAAGGCTCCAGTAGCCTTGGGGATCCTATAGTTTTGCGGAGGAAGAGGGAGTTATATGGCCTTCGGTTCCTTGAGGCTGAAGGGACGAAGTCCTTTAACCCGGGGCGTGTAGTTACATTGGACTGGGGTCCACTACCTAGGGAAACGGAGGAGAGGGTAGAGGAGGGCTAGAATAAGAAACAGAGAGATCGGGGGTAAAGAAGTAAATATTACTAAAAGGCAGGGAATGAAAGAGGAAGGGATGGTGAGACACTAGTTGTTTGCTGAAGAAAAGACAAAATGAATAGGGAAGATTTAAGGTAAGAAGAAGGAGCAAAAAGAATAGGTAAAAGGGGAGTTTAGACAAAGGATACAGAGGAAGAGAGATATACAATGAAAAACGTTAAGAAATGTTACGTAAATCTGGACACCCAATACAGGACGAAATATGCTCTCAGGCAAAAATTAGCAGCAAGAGATACAAATTTTCACAGTTTCTCCCAGTGAACCAAAACGATAAGAAGTTTCTTTTAACAAACTTTACCCACGAGGATCTTAAACGAAGCTTTTCTCCTTTTTTCTGAGAAGTCTGAGTCCATGCAGATGATGGGACGAGGGTCTACAGTCTAAGAGATGTTTGTAGCCTGACATCTCAAAAAATTGCTTTGGGTTTCGCATTATTTCCAGTGGTTTTCCGAATCATGGAATGAGAGACCCGAATCGACATTGCGAGCATGCTGTCGCTTTCAAAGAGGCTTTACCATCAGCAATGGACGGAGGAAAGTGCAGTGTTGTCGATTACCTTCCCTTCCCAGAGGAGTCTACCTTACCTTGCTCCCGTCTGGGGCACAGAGCCAAAGCTACAAAGTGCCCGATTCAAGGGGTCCTGGATTTACATCATAATGTAATATGTGTGTGTGTGTGTGTGTGTGTGTGTGTGTGTGTGTGTGTGTGTGTGTTTGTATGTATGTGTGTGTGTGGATGTGAGTTGTTTTTATTGTTGTTGGAGTTGTTAGTTAAACTTACTGATGTTTAATTCACCTAAGCAATTTTCTTTCTTCATATATTAGATACTAATTCTCTCGATCATCTATAATCTCTTAAAATTTCTAATATCAGACGTCAAGGTGTGTATAGAAAAGAGAAGCCAGTTATTATAAGCTGAGATAACATGTGGGTAAAAGGGAAAGGCAGATGATTGAAGATCTGATGAAATTTGATGAGATTACCTGTTGGAGGACAGTAAGGGATCCTTATATTCCTACATTATAAAGAGGCAACATAGGAAAGTGGAAGGCTCCTCCACATCCGCCGCTATAGATGGAGACAGGATGGTAAAGCTTCCTTCCCACCCACCGCTCTCTCCGAGACACCCGACTGAAAGAAAAAAGCGATGAAGGAACACTATTGTATGTAGAGAGGACGCTGGCATGGATATACCATTGGAAAGGAGGAATGGAAAGACATTCTGATTTAATCTTAGCCGCCAGATGCTTTGGGGAAGGAGTCTTTCTCCCTCTACTCTACAGAGAAAGCAAAAAATTCAAATGCCTATCTTAGTGTTATACGCGAGCAGACTTACTGGCTCATCATTAACATCTTTAAAGTAGTTGATTATCCACGATTTGCAGAGAACCTGGGAAGAACGTTACACTGTCCAAGGGATCAGTAGAGCCTTGAGAGGGAAGCCATCCTGCCTTGTTTGGAGTACAGCCTGGGTAAGGAAAGGAAGCAATCTTATCCTGGGGGCACAGCACAGCCATTTAAGGAAGGCATGCTGCCCTGGGCTAGTTGCACACACTTGGGGATGGTTAGTTGCCATTCCCTGGGGCAGAATGAGACCAAGAGGCAGCTAGCTAGCTGGTACCCTGCACTGGGGCCACTTCTGGGGGGCTGAGGGGTCAGTTCTCTCCCCCCCCCCCCTCGTGTAGCCGTGTGGGGAGCTAGGGGAGGGGGAAGTGGGCAGACGGGGCACCCCCGGGGCAGATGCTGGAGCTGATAAACAGGGCGATCCATTACACACGTGACAGCGGCCGCATTTCCACGGGAAAAGCAGCAAATTTTTACATTACAAAACAGGTTCTTATTAAGAAATTTACATGTGCGCAACAAGAGGGCGCGTAAGAGCAGTTCTTACCTCTAACCTTTCGATAAATGGCCACTTCAGGTCCAGCACGGCCCGGAGATGAATGGCTAGCTGCTGGACGCTGTCCAGGTCACCCCCTGCTTGCCTCTCCTACTTCACCACACGCCTCATCCACCGCCAAGTTCACCCAACGTTATCTAGTAAGTTCGTGCCACTCGGACCGTAAGTTCACACTCGCAGTCCCGAACAAGTTCATCCGTTGCCTTTGCAAGTTGATCAGTTGCCTGTGCAGCATCATCCACCTGGCTCTCACAGAGAACACAGACCTCCCTCCATATCTAATACTGACCCGCGCCATTCTTAATGATCCACCTCATCCTTCTCCTTCATCCCTCCCAGCCCGGAGCACTTCACCTGTCCACACTATTCTGTGACAACATCAACGACAGTTACCGAATTATATGTATATCTTTATATACCTAGATATATTTCTTATCCGTTATACACGATGAAGATCCCCTTCAGTGACGCCAGAGAGACAGCATTCCAATACGGATGATATGAAGAAGACTGTTTCCTGCAGCTCCGTCAGAGTGTGGTATGTACCTGACGTTTCCGGTGTGGCGCCACAGTGGGAATGACGAAGGTGTCGACAGCGCCCACCGCCCAGACTCAACACATACAACAGAGAGAGGAGGAGGAAGAGAAGGAGGGTGTATGTACTATGTTTAAAAGCATTCATGCGTATACGGAAGAGTATGTAATAAAAGAATGCATATATATATATATATATATATATATATATATATATATATATATGAATGCATTACAACTCCTAGAAAGTTATAATATAAGAAGGGAGAATTTGCATCCCCCGTAACTCCGCCCCTCTTAGTCCCCTGGTGACACATAGGAGATACGTGGGCAGCAAACCATCGCTATCAAAACATAACCAAAGACATTAACGTATACAAACTATATTTACGCGAAAGCAACCAGCACTTTAGACGGATCTAACGTCCAATTCTCCTCGTCCTCTACTCCTGACGCTGGTCTGTCCGCATTCTGCAATACCTTCCCACCAATCCGAATCGTCACAATACACCTTTAATGCAGTACCTTCTGCCCAAGAGCCTCTTGGCATCGTAGCCAAAAAATTTCAACCTGAGCCTTTCTGAGTTCGAAGTCTTTCCCACAGTTGATCTTCCAGTAATCACTGCAGCAAACAGCTCCTCGCTCTTGGAAATTACTGGAATAAACTGCGTCACGAGAACCTCCTTCCCGCTGCTCCTGCAGACGGCAACACCGCCCGGCGGACCCCGTGGTTAAAGGGCAATTACACCTGTTGGAGACGCAAAGCTCATTGGCCAGGTAAGGTTTCTCATTACCAGCAACACGGGTCGTACCTGGAGCCAATAAGCCGGTGTCAAACATCCTGAGAACCCAGCGGTAGCCGTAGTATTGGATCTTGGAGACCGGGTCTGGTTAGTACCTCAGATGTACATGGTCTTGGAGGCTGGATTTGGCTGTATCTCCTTTTTGCAACGTCTTTTTGGAGGCTGTTGCTAACAAGAACCTCGATGTACAAGACCTTGGAGGTTGATGTAGGCTAGAACTATGTTGTACAAGGTCTTGGAGGCTGGTGTTGGCTAGAACTCCGTTGCAGAGAGTCTTCAAGACTGGTGCTAGAGGAGCCCAACTGTCCAGGAGTCTGGGATTGTAAACCCACACCATAGCTCTGGCTTTAGCCAGGGCCCTCACTATACAAGCTCTTAAGGGTGATGTTTCAGAAGTGACGCCTGTTGTATAAGCAGAACCTCTCACGAGGTGTATGGTCATATCTGAGTAACAGGGTAGCAAGTCTACCCCAGGGAACTGGGCATTCCTGCCCTTCTGACAACCTGCACGGCTGGAGTTAGGAACCCCACCTTAGGAAAGTTCATTTCCACACAAGATGCAGCCTCCCTGTGTGTACCTGCTCCACCCTTCGGAAATAGAAAAGAAGTGAATGACAACGAACAGATGAATATATATGAAGTCTCTCTGCAGTATTTTGATAGCCGATACCTGCAGAAACCTTGACAGTAACTACCAGCAGAAACCCAATCATAGAAGATTTGGTTTCTACATTTCGAGGATATTCTTTATAGACAAGTAAAGGTATATGGGGATTTTTAGTGTTTTATAGAGCTCCACTACAAGGTATTCCGAATATATTTTGAACCAAAACGTATTGTAGATCTTCATTGCATAGTCAAATGCTTTGCTGTGGAGAGGTTCAGGGGTCGGGACATACATTATGCATTCCCATAAGAAGAGGCCTTGTATACGCTTATTATAAACAGTATATTTTAACTTTTTTAGTGAATGTCCTAGATCATTCCAGAGAATATCCCATAGATGTTTCTATCTTCTGGTTTTGATAACTTCATATCTGGTTTCCTTTTTATGTTATTCTCAGGAAAATTTGTGGACGTAGTCTTATGAATGTGGTGAAAAGAATGAATCATGATGATGAAGAGGGACAGAAAGGAAGTAACTAGAGCAGATAGAAGAAAATATCAGGAAAAAGATAGGCGTGAGGAGAGAAGAATATATAAGATATTAATAACTTTAAAGTAAAAGAATGACTCAAAACTTGGAGCAGGATCAAGTGTTATTAACTTAACCAGTCCTCCCTGCAGTCATTCCTACTGGACCTGGTCTTCGTATCCAGCCATCCCTGTATCCAACGCTTCCTGTATCCAGCTCTCCCTGTGACCAGTCGAACCTGCAATAGGGAGCACCCAGCATGCATCAGGGTGATCGATACAACACTCCTCTCCATGCTCCCTTATCCACGGCTTTCTCCAGTTACTCTCCCTCTTATATTGCACCCATTTGATCACTTATTCTCCCCCTTGTGGTCTCCCTTAGCCTCCTCCTCTTCTCTTCATTCCACTTACCTATACCACCTTAGTCATGGCCTTTACATCTATCCTCATCATATTTCAGTAATCACATTAAGAGCTACTGTATCAACACTTCCATTCTCTATACCGCGTCAGACTACATCCTTGCTTCTTCCCCTGTCCATTTTTCTTGACTCCACGGATCGAATTCCCATGAAATCCATCTTACATTGTTGTACAGTCCCCGTCGCTGGCCAGGACGTTCTCGGAACTCTTCCAATCATTTTCCTCGATGACGTGAAGATTGCTTGACGATGAGGTTCTTTTGGTCGAATCTACTCCTAGGCCTCATCTTTCTTGTCTTGTTGTCAAGAGTCCTGACTTCATCTTGTACGAAGTCCCACAGCTGATTCTTTTTTTTTTTTTATATATCCTCCACGGGGAAGCAATTGGATATGATTCTACCACAATCTGTGGCCCACTGTATGACAGAACAGATGTCTCTCGCTACATTCATCGATGGTGGAGACTTTCATAAAGGTTGAAGCAGCGTACCTAAATAATGGGCTAAGACTCCAGTTGTGTGCGTCGGCATCAGATATGATGATGGCTGGAAGGCAAGAGATCAAAGGAACCCCTTTCGGAACCTCACTTTTCACAGCGAAACTACTAGATCTCATATGGTCTAACTTACCCACTAACTGCTGTAATCTACCCAATACCCACGTCATAGTTCCCCCATTTTACGAAACCACCTCCCTACACTATCCATCGTCATCACATGAGCTCTCCACAGTGCCAGTACACCAGCGCAACAGCTCCCTTCTCTACCCATTGTCGTCGCAAAAGCTCTCCATTCTACATATATACTAGACGCTCACCCTAACCACTCACAGCACAACACCTATGCACTCAACCCATCCCACAACACATGAACTTTCCTTTCCATCTATCATCACCATACATCAAATCTCCACCATGTCCATCCCACAACACACAATCTTTCCACTTTACCCATCCCATAACACATCACTCATCCACTCTACCCTTCCCAAAACACACGACCCGTCTACTCTACCCATCCCATAACACCCAAACTTTCCGCTGAGCCCATCCCACATCACATCATCTAGTGTTTCCTATTTTCCATCATCTCAATTCATCACTCTCTCCATCTTCATCCCACACGGTCATTCTTCCAAGCATCCGCTATTCCCTCCTCATCAACTTCTTCCGCTGCTTCTTCTTCATCTTTTGATCATTCTCTTTTTCTCCTTTCTCCCATTCTTTCGCCTTCTAATTTTCCTCTCTTTAATTCCCTTTCTATTAGACAACCCAATTTTTCCTTCACGCTCCGCTCTCTCTCTCTCTCTCTCTCTCTCTCTCTCTCTCTCTCTCTCTCTCTCTCTCTTTTCTCCCCATCCATCCATCTCGCAGCGCCCCCAAGTGGCCGTCCTCACGGGTTACCATCACTCACTATCAATAATTACCATGCCAATTACACCTCCTCGATCTAATCACACTTCGCTAATTGAATGCAACCTCGTGTGAAGGACCAGTTGTAGAAGACCACGTAATGTTTAATGGTCTGTAGCCAAATAATGGGTAATGGTCTGTCCATTATAGAGTTGCTAATGGTTATACTGTTGTTAAGGGAAGAAGTTGTTAGTCACTACTGCTGTGGTATGGGTAGTATTAAGTAAGTGGTAGTTGTAGAAATGATCGTAGTGGTAAAGGTCATTTGTATCATTGTGAATGGAGTTAATTTCGCTGTGATTGAAATGCGTCTTTCTCATGGTCTTTCCATTTAGGGCGGCGTACAAACCATTCACATCCATCTCCCCTTTCTGTCAAATATCTTTCGACGTTCTTCCCTCTTACGCTCATAACGCAAGCTCTTCACCCTTCCGTAACCCAAGTGTAGATGCCTGAAGACATATCTTTAGGGTGAGATGAGACAATAAACGCATTAGGAGCCTCATACCGAGGGTGTCCGAAACTAACTGTCGGACGATTGAGGGTGTTGAAGGCGACTGATAGCGATTTCGTGAGTGTCACCGATGCTGTGTTGCTTTGTTGTGCATTTATAAAAGTGGATCAGTTGAACCCGCTGAATACGTGCAAGATAAAAGCTCTAGCTCTGTCAACAGTCGTGAAAGTCCTATAATCTGAGTTACTGCGAGAGACGCTAATTGTGGGGAAAGCTCGCTGGCGTGATACTTAAAAGCAGCCTATGTAAACAGCTTAAGTAAATGCATATCATTACTTAGGCATGTGTTTATATACTTATGTTATTATACACTTAGGTAACCATGTATATGATTATACACTTATACTATCATAGTTATGCACACATTCACTCACTACCCACTTTTTCTTTGCCGAGAGTTGTCCAGATATACAGACTGGATGAAGGGTCACTGAGTTGTTCATGATTCACAAATAGACTGGTTGGTCGAGGATTCAAACCAAACCTGTAGTTAAGATTGCCAAGACTCTGATAATATTACAGACCCAGCCAAGGCGGCTCCCATATAATCTCTTACACATGGTGGTAGAGCATCAATTTTAAAGAGAGATTTAGAACTCAAACTGCAACCATTAGTATCAAAAACTTTACATTAACATAAAATATCTGCGCAGTTTTAAATTCTGTTGCATCATGTTGAAGGGAGCAACAACGTCTTCATCATTTGAGACAAATGAATTAAGAAGATAATTGTATTTGCCTGAAATAAATTCAAGAACAAATTCAAGAAAATCATATTTAATGCATAAGAGCTAAAACGGAAGCTGGATATCTTGTGATTCGATTCGCCTGAGATAAATATTGATTGATTAAGGATAATATTAAAGGCGCATCATCGATCATTTCCACAAGGTTTTTATTTCAACATCTGAAAACTTTATTACTGCCAAGCCCTCTACCATGACTTTTATTGTCTCGTAACATAACTGGGCTGCCAAAGATGCGAAAGTCGTCTCGTGATGTGCGACACCTTGCCATATTTTGCGACCGATTATCGTGACAAACAGCTTGCTGGAATCTGGAGAAGAGGACGTAATCAAACTGAAATTATTTAAGTTTATAGGTACAGGACAATACAGTGTATCGTCTCTGTAGCTCTCTCTCTCTCTCTCTCTCTCTCTCTCTCTCTCTCTCTCTCTCTCTCTCTGTATGTATGAATGTATGGATATATATATATATATATATATATATATATATATATATATATATATAGTGTTTATGGGATGGCCTTGATTAGGGCCTTAGCTGCCCGTGCCGTCTCAGCTAACATAGAAAAAAAAAGTATTAGTTCTCTTATAGTGGTAATAGCGACAGTAGCAGCAGTAGTATTAGTAATAAAAGCAACAGCAGTATATAGTTATATTAATGACAGTACAAGTAATAGCAGTATTCGTAGGGGTAGCCACGGGTCACATCGATAATATTGGTGGTGATGGTGGTATTGGTGTGGTACTGAAGTACTTACAAAGGTACATTAAGCACATGTACCAACATTTTGTTTGTACTGATCATCTTCAAGTCACTAGTTGCTCAATCAACTAATTAACTGGGAATAAGAAAGATAAACCGTGAAATAGAATTGATACAATAATTGTTCCAGGAGTTAACATATTGCTTTTCCATTCTTATACTGGAAAGATCGTACAAGGAGGCCATTTCTCTTGCTCAGTCTTCTAAAACTGTCTTCCGGGCTCAGAGTGAAATTGCTGGAGAATGTGCTTCGCAAAAAAAAAAAAAAAAAATAACATTTTCAACGTCCGAAAGAATTCTTAGATTGACATTCTTAAATACGATGATTCACCAAGATTAAGATGTGATATGGTGAGAAAAAGTAAGCCCTAACACACAAATCTCGTATATCTGTGTCTAAATTCTATCTAAGGCGAGGCGCATGTTATAATCGGAGATCATGTAATGGGGACAGTGAAACCGTCAATGATATAAAATCCCTTCTATTTGATACATGCTTTTTTCCTCTTCTTGGTCACGTTCTTGGGCTAGCGTGTAGGAAGGGGCGGAGTCCAGCCACGATATATTTCTCCATATCCAGTCCGACGACCAAATACGAAACAGGAGAGGGAGGGTAAAAAAAAAAAAATGTTCAAGGGTCCGACAGAAAATAATGATTGAAACATTTTAGACGAGTCCCCCCCTCAGTTCTCGTTGGCGTGCCGCGCCGTGTGGAGCGAGGCCACCGGGTCAGCACGAGAAAATACAGCTCTTGCATGCCACCCGGAGCCACAACCTGTAATTTCTGGAAAACCTCACAGCCACAACATCTTTGCCTCACGAACTCGTGTTGCAGTCATAGGAACGCTGCCAGTCCAAAGACGACATTATTGCATTCAGTTTTGCTTTCTCATCTCTTTTATGCTTGCATTGAATACGCAAGCTGCATTTATATAGACTGTAAATCGAATAATCCTGCTCTTATATTAATTTCTGATGTCTTGCAGGGTTCTCCCAGGCTGCAATAATAACACTTGGGACTGGAGGTGCAGTTGGTTCGATTATCTATCACACTTCATTTTACAATTCGTCTCACGCTTCAGTAACTCCAGGAATAAAAATATTTCGTCTTGCAGGGAACCTGAGTCGTGGCTTGCAAGCTGTGCAATTTCGTTCCCTCTTTTTGGTAGATCCACCAGCATACTGGGAGTGCCAGTCAGCCACCCACCCTCCTCCGCCCCACCTCCCGCTCCACAATGAGTGTGCCATTACCAGTCCCTCTCCCACCCACACAACAACGCCTGGAAATGCGAGCATCAAGCTCGCCTCCCACAGCATTCTGTGAGTGTCACCAATAGCCCTCCTCCCTCAATAGCATATTGAAAGTGATACCACACAAGAGTGCCAGATCACCACCCACTTCATCTCCCACAAGCGCCCAGAGACCGTAAACAGACGCCTCTTAAGACCTGCTCCTCGGGTCCAAGTCGGGGTGGGGTGGGGTGGGGAGGGGGCAGCAAACCCAGCGAAAACTCTCGCATGTTAAGGTAATTAAATGCATTACTCGGAGCCTAGAGGAAATGTAGGAAGGTGTCACGCCACATCCTCATTTATAGCGTTTAACAGCTTTGTGGTTGTGATTATAAGATGTGTGTGGTGGAGGATGATAGATATTACAGCGTCGGTGCCTGGGTCGACCTCCCGCCCGCCTCCGCTAACGTAAATATGATACACCATAATTAAGGTTATCAAAATGTGATTCTTTTAGCTGTCAACATTCTGCATTTATGTTGGGTATTAAGATGTGCTCTGGCGCACGCTCCTCCACGAGCCACGAAATAAACTGATTATATATAT
>JAYMFT010048957.1:0-29855 GCA_038088735.1 Panulirus argus
AGCGCCAGGAAACAGACGAAGAAAAATACCCCATCCCCCCGCATGCACACATATATACATACATGCACACACATGCATATAGAAAATAAAGAATTAAAATAAAACATCTGAAATGGTTAAATAAATAAGATTACAAAACTTACATTTTGAAGTTATCTATTACAAAGATAGGATTAAAGAGCTTTTGTTTGATATAAAAAGTTTAGGGAACTTACTTTTGACCACACTGTGTATATGGTGAGTCAGCTGTAGATGCTGGATGGGACTTCATCTCTTCAATCACCCACTCCTGTGAGACTAATTGGGATTGTCTCTGGTAGCAATTTTGCTCATGCTTCTTCATGGCGTCTGATCTTGAAAATTGCTTGCCACATCCAGAGCAAGTAGAGGGCATTTCAAGAGAGTGCATCTTCCGAACATGAATTATCAAACCATGGTGGTCGTAGAAATCTGAACTGCAGCTGCTACATTTGTAGGGCTTTACCTATGAAACCATGAAACAACCTTTCATTGCATATGTCCCACTGTCAAATGATATTAATGTGCATCAGCTGTTACACCAAAAGATTCTGATGAATTTATCTTTTACTACTCGGCAGTAATAATGTGCAGCTTGAACATAAGCATGTTATTTGGTACAAATGAATACTATATAGTATACATACATTCAAATAAATTTTCAAAAATTGTAAAAAGAGTTCTATAAGACAGAAAATAATTTCCAAGCACAAAGGAATGAGCAAGACTTGCATGATGTTTTGTGTGATGTGAGTGAATGAAGCATTTTCTTTTCTGTTTCTAGCACTACTTTACTAACGCTAGAAGCCACAAACAATTATTAGAAAAAAAAAAAGAAATGTAACATAGTTAATAAGTAAACCTCTAGACACACAAAGCTGCTGAAATGACATTCCATTCAGTTTCAGTCTAACAGTGATTCATCATTCTCTGATCTGGGGAATACAGATATCAGAAATGAAAATACATGACAAAAATCATTTTAAATGAATAACACTTCAGATCTGAGGGTAAAATCTCAGTACTCTAAAGGCTGTTAATCTATAACTCTTACACAGCTCTAAATCGCAATGAAGAATCAATCAGGGCTTTTCTGGATTTTAGCTATGCACTAACCCTGTCACTTGGCAAAATGGAAGGAGCAATTTTATGCATTTGTCGACATGCTCTAAATGGACTGAACCAGGGCATGTGATGCATCTGTGAGGCCTAGTTGTGGATAGGAAGCTGTGGTTTCAGTGCATTACACATGACAGCTAGAGAATGGATGTGAGTGGATGTGGCCTTTCTTCTGTTCCTAGCACTACCTTGCTAAACTTGGGAAACAATGATTAAGCATGAAAAAATCCTTTATATAACTATCTAAAAGTATCAAGCAATAAATCTGACCAATGTCACAACTTGACAAGGCAGCCTTTGGCAAATAACAATCATTCATTTGGCATTCTCAAACAAAATATGACTAGCCTTTAACAATTCACACACTGTCTCTCTTCTTGGCCTATCTAATATCTTCAGCTACAATAATATAGATTTTCACCAACTTATCATCTGTATCATACCAGTTTTCTTACAACTTTTTGACATAGCAGATTTTTCTGTCTCTCTTCTTGGCCTATCTAATATCTTCAGCTACAATAATATAGATTTTCACCAACTTATCATCTGTATTATACCAGTTTTCTTACAACTTTTTGACATAGCAGATTTTTCTCTCATTTTTCTGAATTTACTTTATTTTCCTGATTCCAAGTACAGCGCACAAGAAGTTATCCAAATCTCAGTGTCTTACATCTCATCCATCTGAACTGAGGTAGCTGAACTAAGAAAATCATGTCAATGTCTGGTGGTCAGAATAATATTTTGCTTAAGTTTCTTGTTACTAATGATACCTTAACAATTGTTAATGGAAGCAGTTAATCAATACAGACTTTGAATGACTATCAAAATTTAAACAATTTCTGTACCTTACCGAAATTTCATTACTGAATTTTCATAAAATTCAACTACAGCCAAATAAATGCCACTAACCACATCTCTATCATCTGTTATTGGTTAAGGACACAAAAGTGAAGTTTTCCACTTCGCTATAACAATTTGCAAACATTTCACCCAATAAACCATCTTTACATATGATAGCAGGTAGTAGTTGGTAGGCAGCTGACTACCAGGGAGGTATATCACCAGCACTACTCGCTTGGGTATGAGGAGGGTTAGGGACGGCTGTGTAGTGAACCAGCATTCTGTCCACAAACATACAATCTCTACTTGTCACATATAACACATGACAACACTTAACTGACACAACTCATTCTTAATTACTCTGACACAACTCATTCTTAATTACTCTAATTTTTTCTGCGGTTGAGTACTATGCACTAGCCCTGCCTTTTGGCAAAATAGTAGAAGGAGTAGACAGAAGTAGTAGGTAGGAACATTAGGCAGGAGCATCAGGTAGGTGTAGTAGGTTAAACCATTATGTAGACACATCAGGTAGGTAGAAATAGTTAGCAGGAACATTAGTTTGGAGTCTCTGCAAACACTGTGCTAGAGATGCCCTCTGCCAAAGGCCTGTCAAGGTTGATACAATAAAGGCTATGAAGAAGCACTGGAGTTCATTAGTTATGGGGACTCTATTGCTGTGGCCACCTCCTTGACGGAGTTCTGGGAGGGAATAGGCATCAGAGATATGGAAAGCATTTGATAAATTATATTTTCTTTGGCATTTTTATCTGAAAACTTAGCTTTCATCATACTGCAATACAAATGTCTAATTATAAAGTAAACAGTACACAGCTTTCAGGAATTACAAACAAGTTATTTGTTAGATTACATGTTTCATAACAGTTTACTCTGAGGAACTTATAACAGTGCAATACTTCACTCACTACTTACTTTGACACCATGGGATCGCATGTGAACTAAAAGAAGTCTTTCAGTCTTGTAGGTCAGGTGACACTGTTTACATGCATATTCTACTGCTCCTCTGTCTCCATGAAACTGAAGTATGTGATTTTGTAGTTGGGATGATGATCTAAAGCTCCTGAAAGTGAATATCTAAACACTGAAATGTGCAATGTTTCAGAGTAAATCATCATTATCATAATAACATGATGATATAAAAAAATTCAAGTTTTGGATTCCTTAATGCTCCCAAAACCTTTATCCCCTAATCCACCTTTTGACTCACCTCAGCTTCCATGGTTTCATTCCCTGCTATGTTCACTCCCAGATATCTAAAACACACAAGTTCCTCCATGTCTTCTCTATTCAAACTCATACCCCAACTAACTTGCCTCTTTGCACTTCTAAACTTTCTCCTTTCACAGACTCTCCCAAACTCAGACACCAACTCATACAGTTTCTCACTCAAATCTGTCACCAGCACTGTGTCATCAGCAAAAAACAGTCTTGCCTCCCAGGCCTCTCCAACCCTAACAGACTACATTTCTGCCCCTCTCTCCAAGACCCTTGCATTTACTTCCCTCATTATCCCATCCATACACAAATCAAACCACCATAGTGACTTCATACACCCCTGCTGCAAACTCAACCTGGAACCACTCACCCTACTCTTGACCTACTTGCACACACACCTTACTCTCTTCCAGCAGCTTTCCTCCCACACCATATGTTCATAACACCTTTCAAAAAACATCTCTATTAACCCTATCATATGTTTTATCCAAATCTATAAATACCACTTACAAAGCTTCTGTTTCTGTAAGTATTTTTCACACATATTCTTTAAAGCAAACATCTGATCCACACATCCTCTTCTACTCCTGAAACTATATTGTTCCTCCTCAATCTGATGCTCTGTGCATTCCACCACCTTCTCAATCACTAATGCTCCATATATTTTTTTTATTTTATGTACATAAATAAAACATGCATGTCGTAAAAGGCGACTAAAAGGGGAGGGAGCAGGGGACTGAAAATCCTCCCCTCCTGTTTTTACTTTTCCAAAAGAAGGAACAAAAAAAGGGGCCAAGTGAGGATTTTCCCTCTAAGACTCAGTCCTCTGTTCTTAACACTATCTTGGTAATGCGGGAAATGGCAAATATGTATGAAAAATATGCAAAACACTCTAACATATGTTAGTAAGCCTGGACAGGTGACTCATATCATCTATCTATCTATATCTCTAACACCTGTTCCTGCTGGAAACTCCCTTTGAGGGGGTAGCCACGGGAAGAGTCTCCATAAATGGTGAACTCCAGTGCCTCTTCTTAGCCAATAGTGCCTCACCTATAACAGGCCACTGGCAGAGGGTAACTCTAGTGCAGTGTTTTTAGAGGTTCCTACCTAATGTTCCCACCAATTATTATTACCTAATGCATCTATCTAATGTTCCAACCTTCTACTTCTACCTAATGCTTCCATCTGATGTTCTTACCTACTACTTCTACCTAATGCTCCTGTCTTCCATCCATTGTTCCCATATACTACTTCTATCTAATGCTCCTGTCTAATGTTCCTACCAACTGCTTATTTCTATTGCTCCTACCATTTCACCAAAAGGCAGGGCAGGTGCACAGCACTCACTGCAAAAAAATCTAGTGTTAAAAAGAATGAGTTCTGTCAGTGATCAAATGTTATGTGTGACAAGGAGAGATTGTATGTGTGTGTGGGTGAGGCAGAAAGAAAAGACAGTTGCCTGGGGTCAAAGGAGTGCAGTGTGATAACCACTGAAATGCTGACTCACTAAGCAGCTGTCACTGACCCTCCTAATGCCCAGGCAGATAGTGACAGCAATATACCTACCTAGTGAGTGGCTGCCTACCAACTACTACCTACTGACCCATATCATCTCAATGGCTAACTCACAACATATGATCTAGGCAAAATTTTCAATTCTACCTCTTAGATTTGCGACAAGCAAAATACTTTTCATCAGGTAAAATTCCATTATTTGTGGGAAACAACAAAGATATAAATTCAGGAAAACCATTAATGAAATTAATATTTACTCACCTTGAGCACTTAGCACATTCATTATTATGCTGTACTAGTCCACTGTGATTTATCTTTATGTGGTCATCCAAGAGAATCTTCTCTGAGAATCTCTTCATGCACTGTGGACACTTGTGGTTCCTCTTGTGAACTTTCATGTGGATCAACAGAGCTTTATGAGAAAATGATTTCCCACACAGCTTACACCTCAGTAACTCTGGCTTCTTTTGGTATGTCTTAATATGTTGCTGCATGAAACCTTCATGTGGAGATGATTTTTCACATTGCTTATCATTATATGGACAATCCCCTGAAAAAATTTAATATGGTGTTATCATACTAGTGAAGTAACTATCATAATAAAATCAAAGGAATGAAAATTGAATTACTGTAAAAAAAAATGAGGGAAATATGAAAAATCATTCCAAGTTTTTGCAATGGGAGAGAACTACTTCTGCACTGGTGCATAAGTTAGGAAGATGGTGCCATCTGGTCAGCTGGCATGTTAAGTCTGTCCTAACCTAATGAAATCTTTATTAAAACTACCATCAAAGGAGTTCAAGAGGATAACTTTTGAGCATCAGCAAATATTTCCCAAAGACCCAATAAAGAAAACTGTACTGAAAAGCAGCATCTATAAACAAGAATTATGAAATAAGTGTATTTAAAAGTCATTTCAAAGGATTTGCCTTTAGGAAAAGTATTGAGTTTCAGTACCTCAAGGGGATACTCTAGTTTTACTGGAGTAGCCAAGTCTCAACCCGCCTTCTCATGGTGACCTCGTTAGTAAAACAGTGAAAAGCCTGATCAACCACAACACTACTTATCAGTGTCTTTTCTGTGAAACTCAGCTGCAATCCCATCCACATCTGATGCTATATATGGAGCTAAATGAATCCTAAGTTATCTGACTTTCGCTTCTCTCCCCTCACTGACAATAACTCTTTGGGTTTCATCACCCATGGCCTCTTTCAAAAGCAGCCCTATGTTGCACTGTAGGATCTCAACATCACCCATTTTCAAAAGTAGCTTAGACCATAAGAACTCGGTAAAACCATCTCCCTCCTGGAACACAAACTAAAAATTTTGGTCACTGCCTTTTTTTCTTAACAAGCACAGTACCTCGCTAATACTTCCTCTCCTCTATAACAGCTCCATAAGACCAAGCAACAAGTCTCCTACAGGACACCTGCACCTTCACTAATTCCACAAGATTCCTACCTCACCATACCTCCTGCTCCAGCTACTTCACCACTCCTGCACCAACAGCAACAGCTTACCTGTGATAACCATTAACCTGTACTTATCACTAAAACCAGCAGTGCATGACCCATGTTTTTGTATCCTCTACTAATCCAAAACCCATCACAGGAAGTAAATTTGCTTACCTCAGAGGTGGCTACATGCTATTGTAACTGACAAATTGTCACTAATAAGTCCTACAAACACCAGGCCACAAAGATTGTCTTTTATGAGGTCAAAGCAAGTGTGGATACCATGTCTGGATTTGATAAAATCAAATACATTTCAAAAATGTTTTGCACATGCTGCCCTGAAAATGAAACACCACTAGACACCTAGTTTTACTAAAAAGTTTAACAGTCAAAACACTACTGTAAATGGTGCTTATTTCAAACATACACTAACAAATCTCATAAATGGTTTGTTTTCACAAAGAACTTCATCATTTATTATTTGTAATCAATTTGCCTGGTCAGAAATATGCAGTTCATACAAGTGCCTCACCTGTATATGTACCAACATCCTCTCTGAGGTCAGTTCTCTCAAATTTCTTGCCAAATTGCCTACAGCTCCTCAGTACGTCATCAGCACAGTGGTCTTGAAGGGAGTACGCTTTCTGAGATGTCTGTGATAAGAAAACTTTCTCACAATTGATGCAGCTGTATGACCTAAAAAATTAAGACTAAATTAATCATGAGACCAAATACAAGATATGATATTATTCTGGATTTCTTTAGTTACCTAAAGAACAAAGTTTTGCTGTCCTTTATATGACAAGGCAGGCTGAAGAACTTAAGACTATCACTTTTCTGACATGCCTAATTGGTGTATATCAAATGGAAAATTCATTTAAAATCACTAACATTAATATCAAATAAATAAGAATTCTGATGCTAATCTCAACACTAACAGTAGTCACATAATCCCTAGTAATGACTGAAGACTGTTGCTAAGCTAACAGCGAGGGTTACTCTGACAAAATATTGTCACTTTTCTACCATAGGGATATTGCCATTTTCTCACACATTACTGCAACACCTTTATTCAGTTATATGATGTCTAGGATACAATTAAGTGCAAGGTAACACCTACTCATTTCATCATGACATGAACACAGAAAAGCCTTTCTCCAGGTCTAACCTTATTTCTCAAGCAGAATAGAAGAGAGACACTTGAGGCTAATCAGAAGGTAAAATATCAACTATTAGGGTGAAGGTCACTTACCTGACCACTGTCCAGTTATAGAGATCTCCTAAATGACTAATACAATAAAAAAAATATTATGTCCCCAACAAAATTTCTGCCATATATTCCCTTAAGGATAAATGGGTCCTCCTGGTAATAAAAAAGGAATCTTCAGCTTACATTCCATGAAAAAGACAGGTCTTTCATAGAATATTTTGGGATTAACACCTCTGATTCCACGAAACTAAAGTTTGAGCATACATAAACCACCTGCATACAAGGCAACTAGGTTTAGACATGAATACAAATATTTTATATGTATCTTTAGGTAGTGTTTAAGTTACATATGTACTGTGCTTAACTTATATATGTACTAACATAGACAGAAAAATAGCTACTATCCAGAGATGTAGCTCTACACTTCAGTATCACAAAAGAAACTAATATAAAATATGGTTCCCTCACCAATAAAATGAATTATAGTGTATGAGTTACCTGTAACTCATTTTATGGGACAAAATGAAAACCAACTGTCATCATCTAGATAAAAGACATAATTATTCAGTCAAGCTCTTGTCAAGCATAAAAAGTATTTCTAGTCTTCACACATATATCTAACTCCCTTTGAATACTTTTCTCCTTCTTATATAATTTCTTCTGTAAATTTTCTGATTTTGTATTCTATAATAAGAATCTTGGGACATAAGTTCAATAAATCTAAAAGTGAAAGAACTTACTCTTTTCTCAAGGAGGGCCCACTTCCTACTTCTGGAATAACACCATCACTAACACTTTTATCTGTGCATGATAAGCATTCCAGCTGTTCATTACTTTTGTCAGTATCAGCATGTTCCTTATGAAGCACAGAAGAAAACTCTAATTTGCATTTACAGCAAGAATTATTCCTCAAACCTCTCCCTGAAGAACCTGTCAATTTTGCATTACGTTCTTCTGAGCTGTGTGAGGTACGGGCTTCATCATGTGCGTTTCTGCGTGACTGAGCTGCTTCTGCTGTGCTTTTATTCCAGTGGTGCATGACCTATAATGGAGGATAAAACAATCAACAGAACAAGTGGAATATTAAAGGCATAGCCTATATATGAACAAAACTCTTTATTTTCTAATTCTAGTTCCATCATATGTGTTTAAGCATAAAATAAATCTAGTCAATGCTACTACTGCTGTATTCTTATTTGAGTAGGGTATAACCTGAAAGTACAATCATACGGCTCAATAAATAAAAAACCAGAAAACTTTTTATTTTCTACTAAGTGACATCTACAGCTAAACCGGATGATGACAAAAGGTAATATCATCCCCAATATGTTTTGGTCCCAATCTATCTCTGCCATGTCTAGTCTCTATGACTTCATAGTAACAATCAGACTTTTAAAAAATCTATTTAGTTACAATCTATTCCTACTTTACATATGCACATAACTGGAGAATGGGATGAAGATGGTATCTATCCATCTATATCTCTGATGCCCATTCCCTCTGGGAACTCCCATCAAAGAAGAGGCCAGAGCATGAGTTTCCACTTATCCCTGTCCTTATGTGCCTCTCTTGCATACACCACTCCATACATTTTTCTCACATTTCTTTCCCTCCAGTATTCCTCCCCTCTTCTTCCCCATGTCATAAATGGTCCCCCTTTCACACTAACACCTTTAATGGTACCCCCATACACTTTCCTTGTAAACTCCCCTTCTTTCATTCTTTCCACATGCCCAAACCACCTCAAAGTATTATGTTCCGCTCCACAATTCATTTCCTTTGCATTTCCTCCTTACCAACTCTCTCATAAATCCCCTCATTTCTTTCTTCATTACATCTACTCATACCACATGCTCCTCTCAAATAACTTATTTCCAATTTCCAATTCATACAGAAAGAAGCTATTCCCCTACCATAACCAACCTTAATACAACTTCTTTATTTCATTCATGAAGAGGTACCCTAGGTAGCACTTTTCCACCAACTTCTCTCTTTCATGCTTGAATTCTGTCTGCCACATTAGCGAGGTAGTGCCAGGAACGGATCAAGAAAGACCTCATCCACTCACATTCATTCTCAAGCTGTCATGTGTAAGACACTGAAACACCAACTCCCTATCCACAACCAGGTCCCACAGACCTTTCCATGGTTTACTCCAGATGCTTCATATGCCCTTGTTCAGTCCAACTACTATCAATCTAAATTCCTGCACATCAATCTATAAGAGCATACACATAAAAATTGTACTTCCAACTAACTCGTTTCTTTCTATTCCCATTACTAATGACCTTATTCAAATAAAATCTGTCATGTGAACTACAGAAATATGCAAACAGGCAGTGCAATATGGTAGGAGCAGTAGATAGAAGTAGTAAGTAGGAACATTTAGCCAGGAGCATTAGGTAGAAGTAGTTGGTAGGAACTTTAGGTAGGAGCCTCTGCAAACACTGCGCTACAGTTGCCCTCTGCCAGTGGCCTATTAATGGTGAGGCACTACAGGCTAAGAAGCGGTACTGGAGTTCTCTAGTTTTGGAGACTCTGTTGTCATGGCCACCCCCTTGAGGGAGTTCCAGTTGGAACAGGCATCAGAGATACAGACAGACAGATAGATAGATAGATAGACATATCAAGGGTATGCTAAGTCCAACAGCCTAGCTGTCTGAGGAGGTCTTGAAAATGAGCAGATCCAACTTCCTTTATTTCATCATTGTTTTTATGATTATACTGAAATCATCATAAATTTGGAACCTTGTAATGCATGTATAAATCTATAAATAAACATGTACTGTATACAAATTATCATTTATGGTTCCATTATCAGCATATTTTACAAAGATCTGCTAAGGGGGAAGGGTAAAAATATTTTGGCCCCAGCATACCAAAATTCTTAAATGCCACTGCATTTGCTCCTTGGTTCCACAGTCATAGCTCCTTTGGCAGCATCTGGTAAAAGATGGTACATTTGACCAAGACTTTAGCCAGTATATCATGGTTTTCATTCATACAGATTTTTGTTTTGGCAGGGGGTATGACACAGGTGTTTTTACTTCCTAAGTTATAAGCATGAGGCTCAGTGACATGCTGGAACAGGAATGTGCCAAAATTACTGAATACCACGGTTCCCCATCACCCAGTTTTTGTATAGTGACAGGAGTAATATTTGAAACAGACTAAAAGACAAAAATTTTATGTACAATATCTGCAATCCATTTTCATAAGCATAAAGAAGCTTAAGCACATATACCTTCTCAATAATGCTAATTAAATCCAAGGCTAGTTGTACCTTCATCAGAATTGTTTGGGAGGACTGTGGCCCTAACCATTTAGGATAGCAAGAGGCTGGAATGCCTAATTCTGGGGAAAACTTACTTTCTTGCTATCCTGTGAGAGGAATAGAATGATATATTGTTTTTCTTAGCAGTAAAGGATGTCTAATTCTGGAGTAGACTTCCTATCTAGCTAATCCAAAGGACAGACTAAATAATAAGTTTTATAATAAAGTTAATTCTAGACGATAAGCACTAAAGCTTCTTAAAGAATGATACATCTTTGAAAATACACTTACCTGTTTCTGTCCTTCAAGGTCATCCCCAGTCTGTATTTCAGTACCTTCATGGGCTTCAGCTAGAGCAGCAGCTTGAGAATATTTGGATTTCCCTGTAGTGCAAATGATTTTTGCTCTCTCTGCTGGTACTCCTGTGGTTGCACAAGGGTGATCATTCTTTATTACAGAAGAGGAATTAGCCACTGCTGCCTTTTGTCCTTGCTCCATTAAAAATGGAATACAAGGTTCAGATTTCTTGTCTCTATGTGTATGACTATTTGCACACTCTTTTGGAAAATAATTTTCACTCAATTCTATATCAAAGAAAGAGCTATCAAAATATGAACAAACAACTGCTACAGAATCATGAGCTAGAGTACATGATCCCTTATATATCATATCCAACAGACCTCGTACAGATTGATAATTCATGTCTGTTATTAAAATCAATGAATGCTCATGAGTTAGTTCTTGAGAAAGCATGTCATAAATTACAGGGGATGCAACACTAATGAGTGCTTTATTTGTAGGCAATCTTTTTTTCTCAACAAGAAATGTTAAATCTGTTTCCCTTTCACCTTGATATAGTTGACACAATCTATCCAATACTCTTCTTAGGGATGGTGTTATTTGGGCTTGAAGTTTCAAACAGTCACCCTCTTCTTTGTTAGATGCTTCATACTCTTCCTGGATAAATGCTTTTATGGTTTCTTTTAAATTTATAACCTCTAGCGATGAACAAAGCTTATATAAAGCTGTGATACAAGTCTCCATTACCAATGCTTCACCAAAGTACATATAAGAAATAAGACTTCGAGCATTCATCACCCCAATATTGGGCAAATGTATTGTTCCAATCCTCCTATTTTGCTTAAATGTATCTTTTAACACTGAACTGCAAGCACTGAGAATGAGCTTGTGAGCTTTTATGAGGTGCCCATCAACCAGAATTGATACATCAGTACAAAGTTGCTTTGTACACATCAACTGAAACGTTACTGTTAACCTATCTTGATACCCTTCCCAACATATTGTATGCAGATCATTACTGTAACAGGAGAGCAGAAACTCAGTGTAGTCAAGGTCCAAAGCTCTTGCCACACTCATCACCTCTGACAATGGAACAGATGATTTGGCTGATCCACAATATATTAGTGATTTCAATGTAGAAAGAAGTTCTAGTCTCACACTGATATCGACTATGATATGGTGCATAATTTGGCCATCCTGGAAAAGAAAAACAAGGTATGTAGTTTTCCCTCATTCCTCACAAATTCTTAATGTGTCTCAACAGAAATGAAGTAGAAAATTACTACATGCAAAGCTTAATAGAAGACTTATAGAGATGCAAGCCTCTTTTGTCTGGCTTACAAAGCTTATGTTAGGACTGTGTGTTCAAAGGATTAGTGAACACCTTGTAGGTCAGGAACAAGGCAGGTTTAGGAAGGGAAGAGGTTTAGCAGATCACGTTTTTGTATACTTTCTGGAAGTGTCCTGCTGTTACCCAGGACACTTTTTGCAAGAACTCCTGCACTACAGTCAGTTGCAGGAACAGGATGAAAACTTCTTGAAGTGAGAAGTTCACATGCAGGAGGTATGCGGGCAATATTCTTTCTCCACTATCCCCAGGTATATCACAATTACAGTATCAAACAAAGGAAAAGGTGGAAAAACATAAACAGTATGTCAACCATATGGTATCTAGCTGATGTGATTCAAGTTTTCCTCAAGTCTTTCGCTCAGCAACAGCTTTTTCTGCTTCAATTGGCAAAACACCTTCACCAAAGCATTAAGAGCATGTTGAAGCATACCAGATAAAAAAGTATAGACACTTGTTACAATATAATGTGCATCTGAGGAGGGAGATTCTGGAAAATTTGGATACAAAAGCTTTTCTATTAGTTGAATACTAGTTAATATTTCTACTGGAGTGAGACTTATCATAATTTACCACACTAGTTAATTGCACAGTCATTTACCTGATGCATAACAGCATGTAGGTGTTTCCTCCATGAGGAGCTGAGGGCAGCCAGTAATGTAGCATGTACTGTTAATTCCATCTCCCCAAAATGAATGATAACTTCTGGTTTAGGACCATTGCAATGCTCATTATGACTCATGCCCATACACTGCAAGGCATCTATCAGATGGGATGACAGTTTGTTCCAGCGAAACATTAGTAGGCCTTTGACAGGGGAGCCAACATCTTTAGCATCAATATTTTGCTTCATCTCCATTCTAAAGAATATCTGAAATAATCAACACCTATGAAAAAGTTGGTCATTCATGAAAAAGAAGTCAACATGCTACAAAACCCATCTTAAATTTTGAAGAGCTTTGTTTTGAAAAGATAGCTTACCTAACAGCCTACACTAGAACTTGCTGGATTACACTTATAACAAGTTTCATAGAAATACAAACAGATGAAACCTGCATTTCATTCACATGTGCTATTATGGCAAAAAAAAAAAAAAAAAAATCATGAATCCTCTGCCTTCTACTAACCAGCCAACCACATCATTATTCAAGCTATCTTCACAGTTAATATAACATGAAACAGACAAGTAAAGTATTGTACAACTTCAGTACATGCAAGAAATAATAAAGAGAGGATGGAGAAAGTATCTTTGAGAATGAGTCCTCTACAAAGAAAGAGTAGCATTTTAGGAAGTTAAAAAGCTAGATCTTCTCAGTATGAAGAACTAACACCCCTAAAATCACTCAAGATAGAAGAACGAAAAGGGGGGAGGCATACAGTCAATTCAGAGAATAAAGAGGTGATGCTGGGTTAGGTTTGGGTTAGCATTGGCCTGGATTGCTCTCTTTATATCAAATTTTGTACTCTGGATTGCTTTCTTGGGCACTTTATCCTGTTTAAGACTTTGTGAGGTTAAAACTGAGGTTCAAGGGAAGGTTAAGGGAGAGTTGGTTAGGGTTAGCAGACCTGGATTACTCTCTTTACACCTTATCCTAGGCAGTAACATGGTGAAGATGAGGGTGAGGTTGGCAGTAACATGGTGAAGATGAGGGTGAGGTTGAGAGTAAAGTTTGAGAGTAATGTTAAGGGTGAGTTTGAAGCTTACGTTAGGAGGAGCATTGGCCTAGAACTCTCTCTCACTTTATCCAATAAAGCATCTTGATAAGGTTGAGAATAAGTTTAAAGATTAGGTTGGGGTGTGCTATGGCCTGGGATGCTCTCCTTACACACTGATATAAGTGGCAACTTTGTGAGGTTGAGGATGAAGTTAAAGGTAAAACTGAAGTTTAGGTTCAGGTGAACAATATCCTAAATTACTCTCTTTACATGCTGTCCTGAATGGAGACCTGGTTTGGATGAAGGTGAGAACAGGATGAGCTATGATTTATATTGCTCTCTTTACACCTTATCCTGTGTGAGGATGAGGATGAGTTTGAGCTAATCTATCAGACATTGGACATGCATGTTCTAGATGATATATTTGATATATACCAAATTGGTGAGGATGAGGGTGACTTTGAAGTAATCTATCAGGATGTGGACGTGTGTGTTCTACATGATACGTTTTGATGGATGAAGGTTAAGTTTGGGTTAGCAACGATCTGGATTGCTCATTTTACATCCAACCCTGTGCAATGATTTAGTGAGGCAGAGAGTCAGAAGGGTGAATTCGAAGGTTAGATTAAGTCTGGCACTGGCCTGGACAGATCTCTTTAAAAGAGTCGTATGGTGACTTGGTGAAGATGATGGCAAGGCTGTGGGTGTATATGGAGGTTAAGTTAATGTAAGTATTGTCCTGGGTTTCTCTCGTAACATGTCCTGTAGGGTGACTTGTCATTTGGGGCGCCGGTAGCACTTCTATCCAACGTTGCATAAAACTGGTACATTATTTCATTACCTATATTCTCTAATTGTACTAATTTGCACACTACAATCATCTCATTCTGTCCTTTAGCTCTTCCATTAGTTACTTAATACACAGTAAACTGCGATATGAAGGGTTTTAGAAGCTGCTACGAAAAATAACCAGTAACCACATTTTCACTACCTTTAAACGGCCACATGCCAGACTGACTGCAGCCAACGTTTGTTGACAGGAATACAAGCCTAATCATGGTCTAAAACCAACACCACCATTTATAGCATGCTTTACTGAATATCTTTATTCTTAGTGTTTTTTCTCTTTATTGTACGTTCTCATGTTTAAAATGAGTGCCAAAAGTATCCATTCATACTTAACAAGTTACGAGCATGATAATACTATTCCTCGTACAACAACGCGAATTTAGCGGAACAAAAACATTTCTTGAAGGATAATCACTTTAACCCATCTATTTCCCAGGTTTACCTAGTCCTACCCAAAAATACATACATGATTATAATTCAGTAATGTTTCAACCTGTACATTAATGCAACTGTTGTAAAACAGTGTATAAAATTGATATCTTCGAATAAGAACGTCTATACGTTAGGATGGTGCTTAAAGATGCCCTTAGCGCTACTTTAATTCTATCCTTCAACTTCCTCTTTGGTTTCTCATTTTTCCATGTTCTCTACTCCTAACATATACAATTTCTTAGTCGACCTTTCTTTATGTCCAAACCAGTTCAACACACCCTTTTTTAGCACGCATACATACTCCTTTGATTATCACACCTCACCCATACCCTATCATTTCTTATTCGATCAACCCTTTTTACATCACATGTTCTCAAACATTTCAAGTCATACCAGTTACCCCTATCCTCTAGATTTTTTTATCTAAAGCCCACGCCTGACTTCCATACATCACCACTGGACGATTATGCCATCAAACATACCCATATGTATATATGGTAAAAAGGAAAACTTAACATTATCATTTGTTGGCCATCTTTTACATGGGTTCCCCTGTACCCTATCCATTGTGCCTCTTTAGGGCAACATGCCAGCCTTACCTCAGGCTTCTGTCAGCTCTTGACAGCCCTGATCAGGATTTCCTATTTTTTTTTTTCAAGAATGGTAACCTAAAGTGAACACATTGTGCCCATAAATTGTACGAGTGAGGGTTGGTTTTATTTTACTCCAAATGCCTACCAATGAATCCTAATATTTTAGTTACCTTTTTTACTACTTCCATACGCTACTTACTAGGCTTAGTCACAGGTGATTGTTACACCTTTTCTTTACTTACCTTTAATAACAAATCATACTATAGCTGTGAGTAGTTGGTGATATATCAGGGAGCTGTATTACCGGTACTACCTGCCTGGATATCATGAAAGCTAGTGACAGCTGCAGGTTGATCCAGCACTTTAATGGGTAATTTGGACTTATCTGACCAAGGTAATTGTTATTTCTTTTAGTCTCACCCACATGTATATAGCTAGCATTCTGTGTACAAACACTATATCTCCTTGTCAAACATAACACTTTACAATACTTTACTCATTCTTCATAACTAGATTTTCCTATGGTGAGGGCTAAGTGCTAGCCCTGCCTTTTCGTAAAATAGGAGCAACAGATAATTGTAGCAGCAAGGAAAATTATGTATAATGAGCAAGATGGAACATTATGGAATGAGGTAGTCAGAAAGAGCCTGTGAAAACACTGCAACAGAGTTGCCCTATGTCAAAAGTAAGATATGAAAGCCTGAGAAGTGGCACTGATGTTCACCAGTTGTGGAGACTTTTTTTTGTCCTAGCCACCCCCTCGAGGAGTTCCCAAAGGGAACGGGCATGAAAGATAAGATAGAAAGCTTATCTTGTTTTTACTTTTTCTCAAATACTTTGCCACCTGTGAACCCAGTCCTTAAGTTTGTCAGTCAGTTTGCAGCTGTAAACATTCAATTTCTCTAGAAGCTTCATATCCCTGAATTTTGATATCTTACAACACATGCCATTATCATTTTAATCATATACAAGAAAGATATCTAGTCCCAACACTGTTCACAGCAGCACCTCATTTTTTTACATTAAAATATTGAGGTTTGCTTATAAACCTACCATTTGTTCATGGCCAGTCAACCAATCTTCTAACAACTGAAATTCCATTCATACCAAGAGCAAATCTTTGATATTATTTAGTTCCTGGAGTGCTGAAGAATGTATGGAGAGAGACAATGTTGCCTGGGAGGACAAAAATGAGTAGTTCCAACATTATATGGATGCAAAACTTGGGCTATATATAACGATATGCAGAGGAAGGTGGACGTGTTGGAAATGAAGTGCTTGAGGACAATATGATGCGAGATGTTAGACTAATTAAGTAATGAAAAGGCAAGAGGAAGTTGTGGTAATAAAAAGAGTGGGTGAGAGAGCAAAAGAAAGTGTGGTGAAATGGTCTGGACATATGGAAGGAGGAGCAAGGAAAGATTGACAATGTGGATATATGTGTGTCAGAAGTGGAAAGATGTAGAACAAGACCAAATAAATGGAAGGATGTGGACAAAAAGATTTTGAGCAATTGGAGATGTAACACTAGAGTGAAAGGCATGCACAGGATAGTGTGAATTGGAAAGATGAAGTATTATAATAGGGTTGAAGTGCTGTCAAAAAATGGAACCAAGGAATATGAAGCATCTAGGTTAAATCTTAGAAAGGTTTGTGGGGTCTGGTTGTGGATAGGTAACTATAGTTTTGGTGCACTACAAATGCCAGCTAAAATGTGTGGGAGCAGATGCAGCCTTTCTTAAGTCTGTACTTGGTGCCACCTCACTGATGTGAGAAATAGTGATCCTGTGTGTGTGTGTGTGTGTGTGGGGGGGGGGGGTAATCACATCTGGAAAAAAGTGCAATATGTTTGTGCATGATCAAAATTACACTAACAAAATACCCTTAACCATATACTTCAATAAAGAACATTTAGCAGATAGAAGTAGTAGGTAGGAACATTTAAGCAGGATTATAAGGTAGAAACATTAGATAGCAGTGATCATTTGGAACATAGATAAGAGCCTCTGCATACACTGCACTAGACTTGCCCTCTGCCAGTGGCCTGTTAAGGATAGGTGGCATTGGAGTTCTATAGTTATGGAGACTGTTGCCGTGGCCATCCCTTTGAGGGAGTTCCAATTGGAACAGGCGTCAAAGATACAGATATATAGAAAGAACATTTAAGTCGCTTGCCGAGGCTTTCTCATCAACTCATTCCCATAAAGTATATAATCTTTTTGGTTTTCTTCAGTAACATGTAAATATATAAAAAATCAAATGGATACTTTTTTCTTCATATACCATTGTCATGAATATATTAATGTCTTTCATGCATCTACGCAATGTACAATGCTACATATGGGTAAAATATTAGCAACCGATTAGCAGGCAGAACTGGGGGTCTACATATAAGTCTGCCTCACAAAAAGCCAGCAATGATAGCAAAGCTTCCTGCTTTCCTATCTAATACATTCTTGCAAGATTTCCAAATTACTAGTTTTCCCATTTTTCTTCAAATTTTCTGTTATCTGCTACAAATTTCCAAATTCCCTCACCTGTAAGGACCTTGACTCAGATTTTTTCTCCAAAGGTTCACATTTCTCACTTTCCATGATCCTATTATAATCAAGAATATCTTTGTCCTCAATAAAACAAGCTAAGAATAAAATTTTACATTAAAATCATATATCAATACATATTACAGTATTAAAGCTATACGGATATGAAATAAATGTCATCCATCAACATCACTTGCCATTAAGAAATGCATTTGTATTTTTCTACATACTGTTTGACAGACTCTTCTGACTTGAAACAATGTGTACATACTAATCTATTACAATTTCAATACTACAAAACTGTAGGAGATAAAAGACCAACAGCATTTCTACAATTTATTACAAAAGTTTTTATATAACAGTGTGGTACTGAATTTATAGAATTAAAAATTAATTTTATTCCTATTTCACTGACCAACTAACAGCATGCCCATGGGAATGTTTTGGTTATAATGTCAATCTTTTTCCTGTGTGCTGGGAGGCAAGTTGAAATGTTTAAAATTTCAAGATATAGTTAGCAATGCAAAAATACAGTATTGTTAAGCCTTCAACTTCATGCACCAAACCTAGAAGCTGCAGATGCATGACCTTTTAAAGATTTCCAATTCAACATAACAAATATAACTATTGTATTGGTATGTCCATTACAATAGCTGCATTTATAAATCTTCATCATCCTCTGGTAAAGCGGTCTGGGAGGCTTCTTGGAGATCGTTTTCGATCTGTTGCTGCCATTGGGGATCCATCTGAACTTCTGGAGGAAGGAGTGCAGGCATGGCAACAAACTCCAAGTTGGGATCACCTATTAGTTTACGTGCAAGCCACAGGAAAGGCTTTTCAAAGTTGTAATTTGACTTGGCAGAGATGTCATAGTACTGGAAAGTAAATAGACAACATTAACACAGAAAACATTATTTCAAACATGTTCATTTTCATTAATAAATTACCAAGTTAACAGGTTGTATCAGGTACAAACATTCTCTAAACATCACTCTCACACATCCTCAACCTATGTCTTGAAACACAGACTTCCCACTCATAAATTGCTTCCTTACTTTTTGTTATGTCAATTGTGACCTTAGTTGTCAAATAAACTAAACCCATTCTAAAAAAAAACTTCTAGTGTACTTAATCCCCAAGACTTTCTCTATTTTTTTTTTTCTGAAATATCCAACTGAAACCATTCTCTCACTACCTCTATTGTTCACGTCAATGATATACCTCTCCTGCTTGTACTACTTCTGTACTATTAAACCATTTTTCATACCAAGCATGAAAAAAAAATTTATTTAGTACACGTGACTGATAATACTTTAAAACACAAGTTTTACACTTTTTAAACCTATTTGCCCTCTACACACAATCACAGGAAAGTGATCACACGCACATCATCAACATTTGAGTACTGGGCAAGCGGGTAAACTTTTGAGGTAAACTGAGAGAGATGATAAGTTAGACTACTTTTGACTCAACTCTGTCAAGTAAGGACACAGGGCTAAAACATCCCAAGGTGTGGGAGCAGTAATCCTTAGAAGGAATAAATCCCTTGTATATACAGAGCAACTATTCAGTAGAAAAGGAAATTTTGACATCTAAACAGGATTCCCAGTTTCTTGGAGGAAGAATTAATTACTTCCAACTGTGGGATTTCCATGACAGATGGATATTACCTTAATACAAAGTATGTTCAGTGAGTCAAGAGATGGAATTATGGAATTGTTGAAGGAGAAAGGAAAGGTGTGAGGAATTTTCAAATGAGATGGCAGAAACTGGGCCTTGGAGACATTAAAATTAACCAGATTTCATCTGAGATATCACCAAGACATCCTGTCTGAGTTTATAGAGGAAGCTGTGTTCAGACAAAAAGCAGATCAAGTGAAGGAAGGAACAGAACTGAAGGATGCAGAGGAATGCAGTGATAGTGAATACACAATATCTACAGTATTTTCAAAAAGAAAATTAAAAACTCATCTTGGTGGGAGGTTATTTCTGCTTAATGTTTTACAAACACTTAACACAAATAAAAATGATGACTGTCAGCTGTAAATATACAGTTCTGGATTTTTCAATGATAAACTATAAGGGGGAGGGACTGATTCCTTAGGGTGTGATGCTGGAAACTGACGATGTTAAGGAGTCTTTCAGCATGGTCCACCCTGACAGTTCAGAAAAAAATTTCAAAATGAATAAAACTGAAGTTATTTGTCTATGGCCACACTTCTGCACAGATATTCCTGTGTGAACATACTCTACAATATCAAAAATATGTGAAAGCAGTATTCCTAAACTAAAAGAGTAAATATCAGTTTACAATTTACAATCACCTTATTAAGAAACTATGATGCTTTAACAGGCTATGTTAATGTTCAAGTGCTTGTTTATAAATTCTGGTATTGCTGAGCTTTAGGTATAAACAATTCAGGTAATTCAAAGTACCATTTTGCAAAAAACAATGCTAAACTTTAGGTATAAATTCAGGTAATTCAAAGTACCATTTTGCAAAAAACAAGTAATTTCCAGTTCACATTACATATAAACAGTGATAAACACACGCCCTAGACTTTTAATTAACATAGCAAATTATGTATCCTTTGCCTTAAAATTCAACGACAGATAACTAATTGCCGACAAACCTGTAGATTTTTCTTTCGATGGAAGATGATAGATTTTGCTTTGACCTTGCGATCTTTTACATCAACCTTGTTTCCACAAAGGACAATAGGGATATTTTCACAAACACGCACAAGATCTCTGTGCCAGTTAGGAACATTCTTGTATGTAACTCGGGATGTGACATCAAACATAATAATGGCACAATGAGCTTGGATGTAGTAACCATCACGAAGACCACCGAGTTTCTCTTGACCAGCTGTGTCCCATACATTGAATCTGTAAATATCAAATATTAAGAAATAAAAAAATAGTCATCAATAATTTTTAGTTCTTTAAAATCATTTCTACATAATTGTACATGTAGAGTACGTGCACATGTATGTAGAATTATAGATTTCGAGATATGCAAGTGTGAGTGTGTTGCGATACCTGTTTGGTGTAAATTATATTTCATGTATTATCCAATATTTATTCAATGGTGGAAATTATATTTTATGCGTTATCCTGTACCTATTCAATGATTCAAAAGAAAACAAAGTCCAAAACTTACTTGATGGGTCCTCTATTGGTGTGGAAAACAAGGGGATGGACTTCCACACCAAGTGTAGCTACATACTTCTTCTCGAACTCGCCAGTCAAATGCCTCTTCACAAAAGTGGTTTTACCAGTGCCACCATCACCAACCAACACCAACTTGAATGTAGGCATCTCCTGTTCCGCCGCCATTGTACTGGATTTGAAGTTGGCGAGTTCTGAGGACAAATTCATCATATAGGTATTTATCTATTGCCGCTATTCCATTCCTAATTTCACAGGGTGAATCAGGTCCATACATCTCTATTCACTTGTAAGGAACTTCAATCCATGTCTGGTGAGTAAAGTCAAACAAAATTTCTACAAAAACATATACTCTTATTTCTACACTACATTTAGCTGTCAAAGTCAAACAAAATTTCTACAAAAACATATACTCTTATTTCTACACTACATTTAGCTGTCATATAAGATCATGCTTTTATTTCCACCTGCCCTATCCCTGGGGATAGGAGAGTAAGAATTCTGCCAGTGTATCTCCTCTATGTCGTAACTGAAGAATAAGTAGGAGATATGGGGCTGAAAATCCTCCTTTCTTGTATCATCACTTTTCAAAAACAGGAACAGATGCTACAGCTACGGCCAAGCAAAGATTTGTCACTGAAAGCTCAGGCTGTGAAGTCCGAATGAGCAGGGATGTTACCAGGATAATTAGAAGGGAAAGACAGGGTGCTATGCTTTATGACAGAAACTTGGATGTTTTGGCTCTGATGGTCCCATTTGTTGTCTTATCCTAACTCTATTCACCTCCTCAAACATTTTCTTCTTATCTAAAGTTCACTGGCACCCTCTTGCCCCAAGTCTTATTTGCTCTTTTTCAGCTTCCATACCCTTCCCTTGTAATCTACCCAATCACTCGCACTTCTCTGCTCCCAAGTACGGTATGGACCATATGGTTTTTATTTTTTTCACATTCAATTCAGCTTCCTCTTGCAATCACTTGCTATCCTTCTCATATTTCTGCATACCATACACTTTATTCACATATATAAGCACTGCTTCCCTGAACACCTTCCACCCCTCTAC
The DNA here is from genome assembly GCA_038088735.1 of Panulirus argus. NCBI lineage: Eukaryota > Metazoa > Arthropoda > Malacostraca > Decapoda > Palinuridae > Panulirus > Panulirus argus. The sequence continues at coordinate 22,624 of JAYMFT010048957.1, forward strand.
GCCTTATGCCACTTTCACTCAGTCTCATCTATTCAGGTTGACCTCTTTTCCAGGCTCATACATTTTCACCTCTTCTTTCATAATCACTATTTCCTCTTTTCCTAAAACTACTAAATAATTTTATATTTTGCTCCAAGAAATTATACGACAATTAGCCTCCCATTTCTCTCAGCATTTCCATATCCAATAGCATTTACTCTGCATGCATGCCTGTGCTTTAGCAAGTAATCCAATAATGCCTGTGGAACACAACCCACTCGTCTTACATATGCATGCACCTTTTACCTTTTCCAGTTGCACTTTTGCCTAAAAAAAACTGTCATAGGTGACCAAGAGGGATGGATGTGGGGGACTAGAATTCCTACCCTCCCGTATTACTAATTTCCCAAATCAAGAACAGAGGAAGTAGTGACTTCTAAGGGGATGGAGAAAAAAGTTGTTTTTCGGCACACAACTTGAGCTTTTCCCAATTTTCACTTACAACAGCTACCAAATGCTTCCCAACTGCCACATTCAGATCTCAACACCCAAATTTGATCCCTTTCACCAAAATTGCCAAAGCAATCCTTTCTTCATTTCTCTCATTACCAGAAGCACAAGCACTAGCCACCATTCACCACCAATAGTCCACTTTCACTCCAACCCACACCAATCTTCGACTCACTTCCTTACACACTTTAAGAATCCCACAACTCTCCCATCAGAAGTGCCACCCCCTACTTCAATCATGTCCTCTCAGTAACCCCAATCCTAACTACCTAAACATCCCCAAACCATTCTACACTCTTTCAACTTACACTGACTCGTAACCTTAGCATCCAGATTCCCCTAACAAAACACTACATCTAACTCTCCCTTCTTCTCTTCCTGATTAAATCCAGGGCTGGACACCATAATCATATTTCAAACAATAACAATACACAATTACAATTCCTGGTTAGCTTGCCAACATAGTCTCCAGTGGTTGAAGTGGAACAATAATGACATGGTTCTTTTCCTTTACTTCCAATTTTAGATTTATCAACTATTCTGAGACACAAAAAATGAAAGTATCAAATGTCAACAAATAACAATTCTGATGAGCTAAAAGATCAATACTAAGATCACTCTATCTAGTAGAGTTGTAAAAGCACTCCTAATTCTATTAACCCCTCTATGTTTTAGATATACAACTTCATAATCATCACAGATCAAAATAAAATGCTTACACCCATGAACTGCAACCTACTGTATTCTCTACACTATCATTGCCGAACAAAATCTATCAACATTTAGAGATAACAGTAAAGAACTAAGATAAGCTCTCAACAATTAATGTTAGTATGATAGTGTCTGCCGACTCATTTCAAATTTGTAGGCAAATTAACCTGTACAAAACATTAACAGACTCAAAACTTACCAATTCCATTGATCCTCCTGCCTTACTGTGCATTTCAACATACATTTGCTTGTATACGTGCCTTATTACTTCTCTGCATACCATGAAATTACCATGAATCTGATGGTTCATATGTGAATGTGGAAACTATAAAAAAAAAAAAAAAATGAATGCTACAGTGTTTAAGCTGCAAGTTGAAGGCCACATTCAAATTGCCTCACGGCAACATACGTCTTAACCCCTCTAGCAAGAGGTGCCATACGAGAGCACGACTGTACCATCCTTAAGCACGAAGGTACCACCCTTATCCACGGCGGTACCTCTCTTATGCACAATGGTACCATTACTGTGCACGACGGTACCGTCCCCGTACACGATGGTACCTTCCCTGTGCACGACGGTACCATCACTGTGCACGACGGTACCGTCCCTGCGCAAAAAGGTACCACCACTGTGCACAACGGTACCATCACGCAGCACGGTGACAGAAAACCTTGGGATATGACAGCCTGACCTTTGGCTTGGCCAAGGTTATGTCTTACACTAGCTATTACACTCAACGGTCTTGTACCTGTTCCCTAGCGCCGTACCGTTAATCTTAACGATGGTACCGTCGTGTTCTACACATCTTAGTCCGTCTAATAAACCTGTCTAAGCTCCTAAGTCTGTCCATATTAACACGTGCCCCCTTACCTTGAATGACAGACTTTGACCCATTCTCCTACCACTGTAATGCAATTTAAAACTCTAGCAAAACCTCTCACAGGGTTGCTTCTCAAGACAAACACCGCCTTTAGTGATCTTGTCTTCAAACGAAAGATCACAGAATATTCAAGAAAGTTTATTAATGACTCTATCAAGGTGTGGCAGGATGATCAAGCATAACTACGCTAATGTCGCATTTCAGTACAAAATTTTCATCACGGCAGCCATCACCAATCCTCCTTCCTTCTCCAAAGAACACTAGCATTACGTTAAAGACGTCCTAGTTGACTTAACAGAACTTAAAATTCACTGCTAAGAGCGCCAATCGCCATCTTCTTTGTTTGACGGGATTTTCACATTCACGTCCATCTTCCGCCTTCCATTATCTACGAAAGTACAAATAATTTCAGCAAACTAACCTTACCAGCGAAGAGCCCGGGATATTTACTTTCGATCGTGGTGGCGTAAAATTCGAGAACACAACGATGTCACAGTTATAAGGCGATGTAATATACTCACCTAGAAGAGCTGTACGGATCAGAATCCCGTCAATGACTCGAGGTGGCGGCTAGGCAAGGCTCCGGCCACTCGCCTGCTGATTGGTCAGCCGCCAAGTTTGAAGCGGCACGTGTTTTCCATATTCCGGGCTTTATCTGGCTTAATCAGTCCATTATCTCAACCGAGATGTATTCGGACAAATAGCCTGTGATACACCCATGGGTACTGTAACAACGTGAGGTCGTATTTTCGAGAAATATGTTCGTGACATTTATTTTGAATGTCCCGCTCAGTGACGTCACAAATACTGCAGAGAACAGATGCTGTAAAATTTCAAGATTTATCTGTAGTACTGATGTTCGTTGTAAGATAACCTACGTCTCTTTTTAACTATATACTAGTTTGGATTATAGATTATATATAAAACTGATTAGTGTTATATTTTCTCTGAAACTGAATCTGGCCTAAATCTTGTCACAGGAAGATATTGCCTAAAGCTTTGATCACGTGACTCAGTAAACCGGTGAAATAAATCTTGACATCACATTTTATTCTGACCAGAAACTTATCGACCGGTCAAATACTCTGAAAATAAAGAAGCGTGAATGTATTTCTTCTCTATAATATTAATAAATAGGTGAATATGCTTTCCACGAAACGTGGGCGACTGAAACCACAACGAAGCATTATGTAACACTGTCCTTGATTTCGAAACTGAATGTTTGTGGCGAGATGTCAGTGTTTAGTTTGAGCAGCACCCTCGTCGTTAACCCTCTCCCTTAACCTTTGTAATAAATGTGAGTTGAACAGCCCAAATTACGAACTCACAGCAGAATCATTTGGGTCAGTCATATGTCTACTGAACGATAACTTTCGAGAGCAGGTGGTGTTGCAGGATATCGTTCACAGACCAGCAAGCTACGTTCGAAATATTTTTTTTTTACAAAAGATATTACAACATATTACCTAATGTCCCTAGCTCTTGACTCAGCTTGTCTCAGTGCTTGTGAAATATAATTACGTCATTGCATGAAGGGAAATCTCTCCCATGTGAATGCTTGCACACATCCAGTATGCAAATTAAGTCTGGCACTGACCAATCGAAAAAGCTAGCGATCTCACGGGTTGTGTGATGAGGGAAAGTCGATCCGAACTGTGAATTAAATGCCAATTGGAGCGAGACAAGAGGGAGATGCTGTGATAGAGAGACGGCTCATCGTCATGGATCGTACCTTCGCGCTAAAGGACTGTACCGTCGCGCTCAAGGATCGTCCCGTCGTGCTTAAGGACTGTACCGTCGTGCTCAAAGATCGTACCGTCGCGCTATTGGACCGTCCCGTCGTGCTCAAGGATTGCACCTTCGCTGTTTTAAGGACCGTACCGCCGTGCTTAGGAAATGTACCGTCGCGCTTAAGGACTGTACCGTTATGCTCAAGGACTGTAACGTCGCGGTTTAAGGACTGTACCGTCGTGCTTAAGGACCGTCCCGTCGTCCTCAAGAATCGTACCGTCGAGCTTAAGGACTGTACCGTCGTGTTCAAGGATCGTACCGTCGTAATCAGGGGCGCAGATAAGAACAATCGACCAAGCTACGGGGAAAGTCGGGAGCAACGCGAGTGGAAAGTGACGACGTGGAAGCGATCACTTTCTCCCTCGGAAAGTGACTTGGAAAGTTACGATTGGAAGCGATCACTTTCCCCTTCGCCAAGTGATTGGAGGGTGACGTTTGGAGGCGGCCCCCAGGAAGTAGCGCCGCAATGTTGGTTTGCTGTGCTTAACCAAGAATAAAATAGAACAGAGTTCATTCGATTTGCATAATGATATGCAAAACTTATCCCTTATGCATTCTTTTTTCATGTTGCAGGCTCCAGTCACGGACAGAAGTAGTCCACATCAAGGCCGGGCCCTAATTGAAAAATAGAGAGAATTAAGAAAGGAGAAGAAAAAACAGAGAAAGTATTTACGAATTTTTAAGGAAGTGAAAGACCTGTCTTTTGAAATAAGCCAGGTCATAGTTATTGGGAAAGACATGAGAAGGTAGAGAGTTCCAAAGCTTCGATGTGTAGGAAAAGAAACAGTTGTCAAAACGGCACACCCTTGAGTTGCCTTTGGCCACACAATAATCATGTGACGCAACAGTTTGCGTGTATGTGTGTACCTCTTTCCGATGATCCCCGTTTTCTATGGGACTTTCGCAGCGCTCAGGAAGCTGGCCACGTCAACCGGGTGGTAACTCAGGTCATAAAGTGCACTGATGTGCGTGCGTCTTACGTTTGGAGACTGCGGGGCAACAGAGCAGCAGCGTTGTGGTTGTTGCACTGTGGACATGAGGGATGTTTATGTTGTGGGGATGGGTGATGTCCACAGTGTAGATGGTAGAGCGTAACTAGTACACTGTATGTCCTCGAAGTGAAATTTCAGGTGAGTATACTTCAGGTGGGGTGGTGTTTATGACTATGATGGGAGAGTGGTTGTTTAATTTTGCTCCTATAAAACAACAGAGCGCAGAGCATATTCAGGTGGAATGTTAATGGGAAGAACTTTTGTTTCGTTGCGTAGGTGTTGGATGTTTGTGGTCGCTGTTTAATGTTGTTTTCAGTCAAGTGAAATGAAATGGCATAGAGATAACCTTGCCACAGATAACATATAGTGGAGTGTATTGGTTTTGGATCAGAGCCATTTCTGTTAATCACACGGGGTCAAAGTTCATTATAAGGACTTTTCTACTACTGCCATTTCTTTGCCACATTTCCACAAATGTTCATTAAATCTGACACAGTGGTGTCACTTTTATATGCTCCATACTGTGTACTATTCGCCATTACTGAAATCTGAGTTTAGCGAAAATATGTGATCCAATTTTTTTGGCCATCGTTTGTCCATATATCAGCCATCATTCATTCAATATGGAGTAAAGATGATAGTGAGAACTAAGTGAACATGTTAGTGATGGTGAATATGAATGTTGAGTGACAGTGAACATGATGGTAAGAAACAGTGAATATGATTGCGTAATGATGAACTTGACAGAGAGTAATAGTGAAGGTGATAGTGAGTGGTGGTAAATGATTGGTGAGCATGACTGTAATAGGAAGCATGACAGTGAGTGGCAATGATAGTGATGGTGAGTAATGGCGCATATAATGGTGAGTGATGATGACTGAGTATGGTGACGAGTTGATAGCAATGCTGAATATGATGGTGGATGAATAATGCCCCTGGCAGTGAGTGCTAGCGAACATTGCGGTGAGTTGACACTGATTATGATGGTGAGGGATTGTGAGTGTGAGGGGGAGGGACACAGACGGCAGAGAATCAGTGGATGACGGTGACTAAACCCTTTTCGAAGGAGGATAGAGTTAAGGAAGAAGAGACAGGGTCAGGTGGGGAGGGAGGGAGGGAGTTAAAACAGCAGAGATTTAATACAAATTTGCGGTCTGTCCAATCATCGCGGGTCTTTCGTAGTCAATTGGCCAACAGTAAGAGAGACAATTAGGGGAGGGGGAGTGGTTATCACTTCTCCTTAGCCGTAATTAAGTCAGTGTTCATGACTTTCTGTTGAAGGTATGTCCTACCACATACGTCTCTCGTGATTCAGTTCACAAAAGTCCTGACTTGACCATGTCTGGCGCCCTACAGCGGTGAGAGGCCTTGCCGCTAGACCATCCTACGTTTCAGTCACTCTCGACGAAAAAACAGCACAGAAAATATACATACATATTTGAACAAGCCTAATGGTTGAAATCTGCAGAGGAAACGTTCTGCGTCCGCTGAGACATGTTGACCTTTCTGGTTGCAAGCATTTTTATCATGACGCAGATTTAGAAGCTTTTGTACAAAATAGATTTAGTGTTCTGTATACGTGTCGATGAGAAAGAAGCAGCGGAAATATGTAACCAGAACCGCTGAATTCATTCTGGCTAAACTTTTCCTTAAGAACTGAATCAGCATTCTATAGACTGGTCAGAGAGAGAAGGGACCTCAAAAATGTGTTATTAGAAGCGACAAAGTCACTCATCTCTTTTGGATATCATCTGCTGTAATTTTCGAAGTAGGAGGGTACAAGAGCCTTGTGTGTGTGTGTGTGTGTGTGTGTGTGTCTGTGTGTGTGAGGAGTAATTACAGGGTCTTTTGCACGTATGAGATGCCGAATCCCTCCCAGGGTCTGGATCGTTGTTGAGCCACGCTTCACGAGCCAGGCGAGGCAGAGTGAGAGAACTCGCCATAAGCACCCAGTTGAGCAATGGTTATAATATCATAACATTCCTCCTGTTGACATTTTAACGTAGGAATATCATATCATCTGGTGACGCTATCAGTGTGTGCCATATATACACACAGACACACACAGGCACACGTAAGCGCATAAGAAGCTCGCATGGGAGCACACACACACACACACACACACACGAGCCTCTATCGCAGTGGTCAGCAGGACGACCCAGGAATTGAACGACCAGTGATTCAGTCTCGGACGGGGCAGCCGGTCCTTTGTCAACACAGCCTTTCATCCTTCTCTTTCGGATGCCTTCAGAAAGTGAATACCTGTCTTAAGTTGAAAGTATATATATATGTGTATATATATATATATATATATATATATATATATATATATATATATATATATATATATTTTATATATACTCTCGAT
>JAYMFT010048958.1:0-15320 GCA_038088735.1 Panulirus argus
AATATAAATGATATATATATATATATATATATATATATATATATATATATATATATATATATATATATTTTATAAACACAAAGAAAATATATTCAATACAGAGCAATAACAAGCAAAGAGATAGTCAGAAAGTCTTTATATACAAGTTATTCAAAATGTCCTCTTGATGTGGTCTGTACGTTCTCGGTCTCGTTGTGGTTATGGTGCCAAAGGTAGCGAACGGCAACTCGAAAACGAGAGATCTCTGGTGACGAGACTGGTGTAGTAGTTTCTTCCTGACTTGTCTGATGAGGTTCAAGTGCTAGTCTTAAGGACCGGTGTGTTCTGCGTCCCTTGAAAGGCGATGCAAGAGACCGAGGATGATCTGGCGTGCCCTTTTCTGTTTCTTTTCTATTAGCCCCTACTGCATGGTGGACAAGGGAGGAAGACCAGGCGGTTGAGGCATAGGTGAAATTGAGACTCATGAGCCTACAGATGATGTACACATGATGGTCAGACGGTTTGTTGATGGCGCTAAAGCGTTCCTTCTAACTTAGTTTATCGTCCAGCGTGACACCGAGAAGCTTGGTGCACTGAGCGATTTACGAGGGAAGTGGAGACTAGTGGTGAGTAGTGCTGGCTACGTCGCCTCGTGCCTTATCCCGTCACACGACACGCAGGTCAAGCCGTGTTACCTCCGTCACTGTCATAGCAAGTTCCCTTAGCCACGCCACCTCCCCACCACTGACGGACACACCACCACTCTACCCCCTAAAGTTGTCTCACAACCACAACCAAGCACCCCTCCCCTGCACGTTACCTAAACATCACCAGATTACAGCCCTCTCTGCCCAAGCTACATTATCACCACTGCAACAAAAGACTGCCATTTGCCTCCCCACCTCACTAGTACTACTACTACTCCACCCTCTCCCGGCACATTAACTCACTCGCACTGTCACATCACTCTCCCGACCGTCTCCCCTCACCAGCACTGCCACAACACCCATACAAGCCACGTCACCTCACCACCAGTATCGCAGTGCCCTCCTGCGGCCACCTCACCTCATCACCAATTATAAACCGTCATCCTCTGCCTACGTCACCCCACCATCATACTCTTTCCCCAGGCCACTTCACTTACCACAACCCAGGCCACGTCCTGTCACCACCGCACCTGCCACAGTGCAAGAGGCACGAGGCGAGTGCTGGCCACTGTTAAGATCTGGGAGGCAGTCGCCAGCACCAAGACGTATGTAGCTCTGTTAGCGATAACTGCATTCCCGCACCTTCACCGCTACTTTCCCATAACGCCGTGCCACACGGCTGAGGCACTGCTGCTCTCTGCCATGTACTCTGAGAAACTAATGAGGTAACTGGAAACTCTTTAGTAGACGGAGGACTGGTAACTGTCCTGACGACTTCTCTGGGTGTGCCATGGACTTGTGGGTATTGCGACATTGGGTACACAGCTGTGCCAGCCGCAGAGGATTTTTGCCGGACACATGTACATTGTTGGCTGGGAAAAGTGGGAAGGTACTGACGAAAATCTTCGCACGTGTTGCTTCCACTGAATACCTGCAGAGGGCAAGTGTGTGTACAGAGAATCTGTCAAGAAGACAGCATGCCTTTATCATTGGACATGGGGAAGACCATGCTCCTCTACACATTTACGTGGGTACAATGAAGATTAATCATGTGTACGGAGAACCTATTTAGTGTACGAAGTACTCTCAAGCTGTACTGAGTATTCGAACGGTGTACTGAGGGGCGTACTGGCTGTATTGATAACTTGTTGGGCGTGACACAGACTCCACAGTTCTACCAGAGAGAGCTGATGTATTACACAGGTTCTGCTGGGCACAGGGTGAGTTTTCTCAAGTACTGGACGATGTTCTACTTCGTCAACGTTACCACGGATGTACAAGTCACTAGACTGTATCAAATATCGTGATTCTGGAAGTTGTACGACAATTTGTGGCTATGTAAATCACTGCCCGCTGCTGCAGCTGAAGAAAATTATGATTATACTAAGACATTAAGATTTCATTAGCTGGAAGAGAAGCTATGGCTATAGAACAATGGAGTTACAATAGTTGTACGACAGCTTAGAATTATATAATCCAGTGATAACCATTAGTCGTAACAGAAGCTGTACCTATGTGAAACTGCTACAGTTTCTGTATAAAAATGTTATGACCATGAAATCTAATGGTCACATTTGTTTTCTTTAAATTTACAGCTACAAGAGTCATTACCGCTGGCTGCATTACAAACAGCCGAGTCACGGTCTAATCATATATCATGGTCATATTTACTTTGCGAAGCACTACACTTATCGCAGTCATGCGCAGAAGTTACGGCGCCACATTAGACACTCCAGTTACGTTTGCTATTTTTAAACGATATAAATATAGAGTGAACATTAATCTAATTTCAGTCGCTGTATCACAAGTCAGTTTGACTGGTATTACCAGTCATGTCTGTAACTGAGATGACGGCTGCATCAAACGTGTCGGATGTATTCTGTATCATACCTACATTATTTCGCATGGTTAGAATATATACACACATACATACATATACATATACTGCGTCTGGAGGTTCTCTCCTGAAGTGCAGGGAACAAGGAGAAGCGGAAAACGAGGACAAAGATGAATGGTGTGAAAGAGGATTTGGGTGACTGGGTTCCGTGCGGTGGAACTATGATGTGTAAATGTTATGCTTGCAATACAGGAGCGCGTTTTATCCACGATAGAAATATTTTCGTTGCATACAGATGGCATGTCAAACTCATAATCCACCTTAGCTCTCTGAAGATCACCTTCCCGTTGTCTCCACGGATAAATATAAACACACATGTGAAACGAAGAGTGGAAATACCAGGAACAATCACATAAGTTTATAGATGGGGCACGGAAATGGGAAGAATAGTCGAGGCAACAATGAAAGAGAGAGAGAGAGAGAGAGAGAGAGAGAGAGAGAGAGTGTGTGTGCAGCAGGTGGCTAGCATGGAGCCGGGTCCTGAGGCCCTCATGTTATGTGTTACTGTTCGGCTTCACGTATGCTTCCTGCGTGATTCAATCAAAATCGAGCTTTGCGATACGGAGGTGTAAAGGCTATTTTCTATTTTTTGCTACTGTACTGTCCAGTCGATCAACGACACCTTGCCGGGTTACTAAAACTCCTGCATTTTTTTTCAAGTTGTGTATTATCAAAACGGAGTAGAAGCGTCACATCTAACGCATCAGCTGCGCATGAACAATCAATCTACTACATAGCTGAAAATATCACAATATAAAGAAGTAACAAGAATTACTGTTTTCCTAACAACTAACACCCACACATGAGGACAAGAGGACGCAGGCTGGCAGCGTAACGCGTATCCCGGTGCACAAACATACAGCAGGTGGTGTGAGCGGATCAGGGAGGTGGCAGCTGCACTGTCAACATCACTTGGAACCCGCTACAACAACAACGAAAGCGCGCACGGCGAGAGCAGCCCCTGCCTCTCCAGCCATCATACTAATATACACTGAGACTAACTGGAGAGTTAGTCAGGCTTAGCCAGGCAGCCAGAGATCTGTTCACAAGAACACAATGGTGTCATTCGTTGAATGATATTCACAGACGGCAGCGCAATCATCAATTACAGCAAGTAACGATGAAGAGACCACGCAGCCGGTCAGGAATCAGCTTATCACCGGCTCGTACTGGACTTTTGATTCCAACGATCCGCACCGGGACCAAAAGCTACAAGGCCACCACTACCAGTTACAAGTATAGTATATTCAGAGCTCATAATGAGTGAAAAAGCTATGTCTTTATTCGCTGTTCGACTTCTGAGTTCAACGTGAGGATCCTTGAGCACTCCGGCACGACCCCTGAGCACAACAGGACGATCCCTGAGCACTCCGGTACGACCTCGAGCACAAGACGATCCTTGGTCACGGTACGACGCTTGAGAGTATCAGGTGGACGACCAATGTGCACAACAGCCTGGCCTTTGAAGATTAGGACGTCATACCCAGAAGTTGGAACATCGTGTTCAAGGGTCATACGATCGTGGGATGGATCATGTCGTAGTGCTCAAGGGTCGTGTTCAAAGGTCAAACCCAAGGCTGAGTAAAGTCCGTCCATCCTCTGGACTTCCTTCATGCACAGTGGCTGCGCTGCGGCGCACCCGTCCGTCCTCCGAACAGGTCATGGCTGACACAGACACACACAACCAACTCAAACCAATCACAGGGCCTGGACGTGAGTCTGGCGCGGTGTGGTCCCCAGGTCCACAGAGACACGTGTGCACAGCGGGCCGGGAGGGGCCGGGTGTGAGCGGCTGGCACGGTTGGTGAGAACACTGGCAGCACTGCCGTCGTCGGGGGACCTCCCACACTCAGCACCTGCGTGTATGTGACACTGTTCGCCTCTCTGGCCATTCATGTAAGAAACGAAGGATTTCGATCTTTATGCTCAACAGGCATAAGGTTCATCGAAATATGGCCTATGACACATACCTGCTTCTGGTGAAAATAAAGTTATACAGCACCACTGAATAATATACGTATTGTCTTCCAACAGCAAACCATATTTTTGTTTAATGTTTTCCATTTATTCTTCCTCAGTTTATTGTAATATCAGCACAAAACTGAATATATCCAAAAACCTGTACAATTATGAAGAAAGCTTTTTGTACATCACTATATAAATGGGGTCATCTAGTACAGATATTACTGCTCGAGCAATTTGCTGCCGACTATGCTTAAAGTCTTATATCATGTGAATTTACTACAGCTTCCAGACATAGGAAATACTTATATCCTGTATTTTCCTGACCACGAGGAAGATTTCTTCTGGACGACGTACGCACCTAACCACTACCCGGCTGACTGTCATGTATGGTTTAACCTATCACGACAAAAGGAACGTCGTCATGGGCTAGTGTAGAACACGACACAACGAGGAGAACGACGGGTCACACGATGACTGGCCATTATGATACCTCTTTCTTGCCTCCTACAGCGGAGCTGGGGAACTCCTTTCCTTCTTCCGTCTTTCCTTTAACCTTTCCATCTTCACGTGTCGGGTCAACAAACACATGAGGAGCTGAAATGAACCCTTGTGTTTTTTCCATCTTTTTATCTACCATTCGTTTACTCGTAATTTTTCAATTCATATTATTCATCAGTAACTACCATCCCCCCCCCCATGACTTTTCATGAGAGTTAAGGTGTTACCCAGGAACTCTTTCTATATTGCTCCTGCAACTCAGAGGTGAGCAATATCCAACAGCAGAGAAATGTAGACTCCTTTGGAGTGAGAAGTTCTTTGTAAAGACTGTATTCCCAAAGACAGAGCCTTACCAAAGGTGACTCTTCACCTGCGGTGTAACCTCATGCAAGCAGGGCCCGGGGACACCACTGGCCACGATTGGGGTAATGTTTGCCCGTAACTCTTCGGGTACGAAAACAAAATAGAGCAGGACATCAAGAGAGGCAATGGCTGGTGTACTGCAGGACATCATGACGAGGCTCACCTGGGATTATAGCGTCTCCAACACAGGGTGTCACCGGCCGCTGGACCACTGTGTGGCTTGCCATCGGAAAGCGCTTTCTGTAGTAGCTAAGACGACGCCCCGTGTACATCCCCGTGCACACAACCCCCTGGCCTCTGCATCAGGTCATAAAACTAATCATCCCAGTTTGCTTTCACATACACAAGCCACCGTCACCAGCTACACTAAATGAACACACACTCACAAACACACACAGCTTCATCACGATTCCTCACCTTTTTGCTCTCTCTCTCTCTCTCTCTCTCTCTCTCTCTCTCTCTCTCTCTCACCTTTTTCTCTGTCTCTCTTATACACGTTCAATATCTCTTCCTAGCGACAATTTTTTTTCTCATGTCTCACCGTTATCTCTCGGTGCCAATCTATCAGCTCACTCTCACCTCCTATCCTTATACCCTAATGGTCATCTCACAAGAAGAACTTGTATCCTTTCCCCGCTTAATATACGTGTATGTCTGCTCTATCCATCTTTAGCTGAAATTCTATCCTTTCGAAGTTCTACAACATACACCCCTCCCTCCCGATCCACACCCTTCATCACAGCACGAGTAAGGTCGCGTGTGTGTGTGTGTGTGTGTGTGTGTGTGTGTGTTATCTCAGGATAATACCTAACGGTATTCAGACCATGAACACTAGGATGAAAGAGGTGAACAATGGAGGAGTAAGATTAACGACATTACTCCCAAAAGCAGGTTCAAGGTGGATGCAGCTCGCGTAACCCTACCGTCTGTCCAGTACTAATGATCCTGGCGCACGTAAAGGTTTACTTAACCTGGTTCACATCAAGAGGCTCCGGTGCCGCTGATGGAAGTGCCACACAGATAACACTAACGACAGCACAGCTGACGACCGTGGCGTCAGCACCCGTGTCACCGGACGTCAGTCAACTTGATAACTTTCTCTTCCCGGATCTGCACGGGGAGATATTACGACCCCCAACGGCACTCCGTCAGCGCCCCCTGCTGGATGCTGCCTAACGGGTCCTCCCTCTTACCTCACATTCTGACTGAAATCATCCCTATTCCCCGCACTACAGAAGATGACAACGTTTCTCGTAAAGAATGTAGTTACCTTCCTGCGCCTCTCCTTCCATACAACTCCTAGCACACATCATCATGGCATTCAACATCCTAGCGTCCGGCCTCTCCTCATCCCCCACACCACTCCTACCGGTTCCAACATTCCCGCTGTCACTCAGCAAACCGCTACTTGTCCGCTCGTCGCGTGACCTACGCGAATAAGGTCAACCTCAGACTAGTAGCCTTTCACGGTTGGCGGAATGAGGCAATGCTGCTGTTAATAGCTGTAAAAAGGTCGTCTTGGGTCAGAGGCTCCTGTGGTGGTGGTGGCGGAGTTGGAGACTAATGGTGTTTTTTTTTTAATTACTTATTTGTACTGTACTGTGAAAATGTTTACGCTCGTGGGGAACCATCTCTTGAACATTCTTTACCATCTTATATCTTAAATTCACGGATGGCGTCTGCATAAACCACATCCCTAGTCATTCTATTCCAATCATCCACCATTCTTTTACTATAAAATTAATTCTTTACATCTTTTCCAACAAGTTTCTTCTGAGTGTAAGAAAAAAAAGAAGGAAAAAAAAAACGGGTTTCTAAATTCAGGCAGCCATTCAGCTGAAAATACACAGCTGATTCATTACAGAACTGGGAGGTCATAACAGAAACTAATTACGCATTCATGATAGAGAGAGAGAGAGAGAGAGAGAGAGAGAGAGAGAGAGAGAGAGAGAGAGAGAGAGATAGAGAGAGAGAGAGAGAGATAGAGAGAGAGAGAGAGAGAGAGACTTTCTTAAGGAGGTCGTTGATAAGGTGCGTCTTACAGAATACAGAAGTGGCTCAGTGCGCTTGTACAGTACAAGTGCATGTCATAGTCCCGGAATGCTAAGGACCTTAATACGAAGAGGGAGTAGCTGAGATCTGAGCAAGACTCGTGGAGCGCGCGAAGGGTTCGGCAAGAGCACTGGTAGTCCACTGGACTGCAAGAGTGCGTAGGAGAGGAAAAAAAATCAATCGTACTGTGTACAGTGATGAGTAGATTGATGAGTGAGGAATACAGTGTCTTGTGTCACCTTACCTGCCACAGTATCTACATACAGAATTAATGAAACCTCGGTTAATCCGGGGGCGATACTGCGTGGCCGTCGCTGCCTCGTGCTACTACTTAGTCAACAATGACCAACAGCATCGGATAATTATGAGGGTAATCAACAAGGCCCAATTAGGAAGTTATCCTTGAATAATCCGCAGTAAACAAGACACTGGTTCAATAAACGTTAATTGTAATGGTAAACTACAGCTAAGTAAGGCGTCAGATGTTCATGGTCGTGTCCATTAAACTTGTACACGTCACAACAATTGATCGTAGCCCAAATCTGAACACTTGAATGCGACGGTTCGACACTTGTGTATGACGGTCTGCCCTTTTGGGTCAGGACAAAGATCACACCATCATAACCAAGGGTCGCAGCGTCATCCTCTAGGGTCGTAACGTCGAGTTCAAATATCGTACCGACGTGCTCATGGGTCGCACTCTCACGCTCAAGTCGTTGAATATCGGTGTGTAAGAGGAGGCAGGATACGAGAGATGGTCGCGGGCTTAATGGAGGACGCACCATGTTAACTGTGTATATCACTCTCACCGAGGGTATGACAGGGTACTACAGGGCCCGCCTGACACTGCTACTGCCACTGAAAGGGAGGGCTGAGACAGTACAAGTACTGGCCCCTCCCACGACCTTTACTTATCTAACAGACCTTCATCTTTTTCTATTCACTATACCAATATTGGTGGTCTCTCTAGTAATCTCTCTTCTCTTGAACAGCATCTGTCTAGTACCTCTACTAATATCTTACTTCTCTCAGAGACCCAGTTGTCTAATGATATTCTCACTCACCCCTTTTTCATATCCAACTTTAATCTCAACTCACGATTACGGTTCAAAGGCGGTGTCTCTGCTTATTACACACCTGTTGCACGCATTGGACCTTGAATCCCTAAACTCTGATGTTGTGTGATTCAAGATCTTCTCCCAACTATAACACTTTTAATTTGTTTCGCCTACTGCTCTCCTAATTTAAAGAATTACATAACTCTCTTCGACTATTTCAACTCTTGCCAAGAGATTGTGGCATCCCCTCACCCGCAAGCCGAGATCCTCTCCTTAAGGGATTTCAACGTTCACCATAGGGAAATGCTGAACTCCTCCCATACGGATGGTAGAACGATTGAAGCCCTCACGTTCTCCATTCTCAATGATCTAGAGCAAATTATCTTCCACCCCACCCATATTTCTGACCGCTGTGACCACTCTCGTAATAATCTGGATCTGTCTTTACCTATAATCTATCATTTGGTTTATCTTATTACATCCTAATAAATGTATCAATTATAACGGCACCTTGACCTTCAGCAGCCCCATCTAAACGTAAATACCGGTACTTCAACAAAGCTGACAAAAATAACTTACAAAAATTCTTTTCTGACCTTCCCTGGGTAAATTACTGTCTTATGTGGCGATGCTTCTGCCTCCGCCAAACGCATAGCAGAGGTTATTTTTGTGGGATTGGAAGCATTTATCCCCTCTTTCTTCAAGACGCCTCTTCTTTCAGTCCATGGTTCAACCGTTCCTGTTCTGGGGACATTCAAGCAAGGAATCAGGCATATCAGGATTGGAAAAACTCTACTTTCATTTAGCATTTATCACTGCCCGTAATCATTGCAAGTAGGTTATCCGTGAGGTAAAACGCTCCTTGGTCTTTCTGGTCTCTAACGTTGGGCATCGCAAACAACTTATATCGCTCTACCTTTCCTCCATTTTTCCGTTCTGACGGTACTACAGCTGTCTCTCCCGTAGACAGGCAGCTTTCTTTGGTTGCAGCTTTTCCTCTAACTCTACACTGAATGACAAACATTCTTATAGCCCTTCCCGCACTCTCTTTTCGAACTGTCCGAAAAGTGTTTCTCTCGCTGGACACAAGCAATACTCATATTGCTGACTTTTTCTTGGAAGCATAGGTTGGTACATCCCATCCCTAAGATGGGTGACTGTTCTAATGTCTCGAATTATCGCACTGTTGTTTTGTTATCCACCAATTCCAAACTTTGAATCCCTCCTCATCTCCCAAATCCTTAGATATCTTGAATCTCACAGTCTTCTCTCTGATCACCAGTATGGTTTCCGTAAGACGAGATCCAGTGGCGATATTCTTTCCCATCTTACTAACGTCTGGTCATCACCCCTGAAAGATTTTGAGGAATCCAATGTAGTTGTCCATTACATATCCAAAGATTTTGACCGGGTGTATCATCTCTAAGCTCCCCTATTTTGGTGTCCCTTCCCCATTTTTGTTCCCTCATATCTACCTTATTCTTTGGAATATCTATCTCCGTGATCGTTGATGGATCAGCCTCTCCCCTTGCTCCACCAACGGCGGTGTCCCTCAAGGTTCTGTCTTGTTTCCTACACTATTTTTCCTAATCAACGATTTCCTTTCTTCTACAAGTACGCTGATTGCTCTATATTGCATTCCTCTACATCCCTGAATTCGGCTCCTCCTTGTCTCACTCGATCTACATCTTGTCTTGAAGTACCTTCCTCAGTAAAATCAGACTTGGACAGAATATCTCAGGGGTTACAAGAAATCCGGTTAAGTTTAATGCCTCCAAGACCCACTTTCTAACCATCTCTCAATCGAAAATCCCTCATAACTTTCCTCTCTACTTTGACGGTTCTGTAATTCCTCTTCTTGAGTCTAGGAACATACTTGTTATTACTGTGACATCCACTTTCTTGGAAACCCCACATCACGAAAATAGTTAAGTCTGCCTTTAAGAAAGTGGGAGTCATGTTTAGATGTCGAAATTTCTTTTCTTCTGAATAGCTGCTCTTTTATACAAGTCAGTCCGTCCTCGTAAGGAGTACTGCTCTAACATCTGGGGAAGTGCTAGCTCTGCATGCTTACTTGACAAGAGTCAAGTTGAAATCTGTCCGAAGCATAAACTGTCCCAGGCTAATCTTAAAACTTTACCCGCTTGCCCTACGCCGCAATGTTAGCTCACTTTCCCTCTTCTATTAGTATCTGGTTTTTGCTCCCGAGAGCTGGCTGCTTGTGTGCCCCTACCACTAGATGGACCACGTAATACTCGGTAAGCTGCAGTGTCACATGATTATTAAGAGGCCCCTGGCAACTCAAGGGTGGGCCATTTTGATAACTATTTCTTTCCTCACACCTAGAAGCTTTGGAACTCTCTACCCTCTCAAGTCTTTCCCAGTAACTATAAACTGGCATATTTTATAAGACAGGTTTTTCACCTTCCCTAAAATTCGTATATACTTTCTTCTGTCTCTCATTTTTCTCTTTCATTAACCTCTCTATATTTCAGTTAAGGCCCAGCCTTGATGTGGACTTTTGTCCGTGACTGTAGTCTCCATCGTTTTCAGGAAAAAAGTTAGGTATTAAAAACCTCCACCCGGCCCTGCAAGTGACCCAGCCGTCGTCAATATCATCCCCTGTTCCACACATCAGCAGAATGGTGACTGAGGATGGATGTCCGCTGAATGTTTATGGATTCCGTGATCTACGAGCAGCACCAAAAGCTTCTCTAGACAACGTAAATATACATGACCACTCTCAGTGTGACCAACAACTCCTGAACTACTGTACAACACTTTATAAACAGGTGCTCACGTCATGCACCAAAGAACATACATTAGACTCCTTGAGCAGGACGGTGCAGTCCTTGGGCGTGTGATCGCCTGACCTATGACTGTTATTGAAGGGTGACAGTAAAAGTCATGGCATCATACCTAAGGGTCGCATCGGCGTGCTCAAGGGATTAAGTACTAGGCTGTTACATCAAAGGTGAGGCAAGTGCCACCTTAAACCTCTGCCCCAATACACCAAGTAATCTGAATAATTGTGTTCAGTTTTCCTTCAACTAGATTCCATTAGTCTATCATCCAACTTACTTGCAGGAAACAATGTACCTGAATATGGCTGACATCCACACTAGAGGGATGCATAGTATACAACTTTCTCAGAGTATTATAATAATAATAATAATAATAATAATAATAATAATAATAATAATGATAATAATAATAATAACAAAATTAACAGTAGCGAATGTAAGTACCAAAGTGGGTGAGAGGGCGAAGGTTCTGGAGGCATTGAAGAATGTGTAGAATGAGAGGTCGTTATCCGGGAGGGCAAAAATGGGTATGTTTGAAGATATAGACCATGCCTGGCATGGGCTATAGATGAGGGTATGTGGAGGAGGGTGGATGTGTTGGAAATGAAATGTTTGAGGAAAATATGTGCTGTGACAGGTCTGACCGAGTAAGTAATAGAAGGAAGAGGGTCTGCTGAAATGGTCTGGACATACGGACAGAATGAGTGTGGAGAGGTTAACAAAGAGGATATATGTGTTAGAGGTGGAGGGGAAAAGGGGAACGGGAAAACCAAACTGGAGATGGAGGGATGTACTGGAAAATATTTTGAGTGGTCGGGGCCTGAACATGCAGGAAGGTGAAAGGCATGCACAAGAGAGAGTGAACTGGAATAATGTAAGATACAAGGAGAGACGCGCTGTCAATGGATTGAATCACGGCATGAGAAGAGGCCGAGGTAAACCATGGAAAGATCTTTGGGGCCTGGTTGAGGATAGGGAGCTGTGGTTTCGGTGCACTACAGGTAACTAGAGGAAGGTGAATACTGTCTTTCTTCGTCTCTTCCTGATGCTACGTCGCAGGAAACGGCGAAATAATAATCGGTTTATTGAATCTGGGCGGCTATTCGGCTGACAATTTACAGCTGACGTATCACAAAACTACGTCATGATAATAATAATCAGTAAAGCTAATCATAAAAGGGCTTAAAGGTCTAGGTGGGGCTGGATACTTCCAGGCTTAGCTCTCCTTGCAGGCTGTGGGGCCAAGAGTCATCAACACTGTAACGGTGAGGTATACTTTCTTAAAAGCAGAAAGAACCTGGAATCATATTCTTGATCCTTCACTTAAACCCAATTAGGGATTTTTGTTTACGTGAAAATAGCTTACTGAAGCATGTATTAAAATCAACTTGATAATGTGTGTGTGTGTGTGTGTTACCGGACTGCGCCAGCAAGAAGTTACACCGCGAGTGGAAAGTCACTTTTAGCGAATCTTTCACAGAGACTGGTCCAACTTTCCCTCTGGTTCTGGTAAGAATGTCTGAGAATGAGTGAAGAGGACAAGTGACGATACAGACTCTGGCCACGGCGTGTGGTCCCAACATGAAGCAGTGACCAACCTGATCCATGAAGTGACCCAGATTGTCCTCATCCGTGACTTCACTATTCTCATCATCTTCTCCACACATTCATGTTCTCAGTCTCTCCACTACTATCAACAGTTTAAGGTTTCAGTACCCCTGAAATATGTATGTGCTGGTTCTTATTATCAATTGGTTTGGTAAGACCAGTACTAGAAACTGGGTATAGGGTCGGGTCCTGGTTATTCCTATGGACAGTTAATACAAAATATAATAATCAATTAATAAAGTGGTGCCTATTTAGTGACAGAGCAACGGTTATTTCATTACACGTAATCGAATATCCTTTGTCTTACAAACAAAACAACGGGGTCTTCACCGGCCATTTCTATGACAGTAAGTCTCCTAGGTATAATAATAATAATAATAATAACAATAATAATATCCGAAAGTTTATTTACTAAAAAAGTTATACACAGCAGAATAAAATTATAACTCGGTTTACTTAAGTTAAAATGATTAAAAACATTGCCTGACCTGTGATCTGACATTCAAGGGTCAATTCTAAGGTCACGCCATCATATCTAAGGGTTGCATCGATATGCTTAAGGAGTTACCAGAGAGAACATGGCTCTCCTTCCCCTTTAACTTCATTATATTATTACCACGGTATTGACTACTTCAGAATTATGACAACAGAATCCACGACTTTGTTTTCATGTCAGAGGCCACGAGAGGCCAGGGCATTCCTCCCATTCGTCACGAGTAGTTCTCCATTCCCAAAGCGGTGCAGACCGTGACTTTCGACAACTCCGAGACTCGCGGAAAAGTTAGTGGATGCGGCTCTAGGGTTGACGCTGTGGCGAGGTCCAAAGTACGTAAAGTAGATAACTAAAGCAGAGTGTTGGTGGCCAAAAAGTTAAGCTCTCCCCGGTGTTACAACTTTCTTATGTAAAAGAGGACAAAATATGCAAGCTCTCAACACACACAAACAAAGGTATACGAACTTGACTTCAAACATCACGCATATGGGAAGGTGAGCGGATTGTGTATTCATGGGCTGCCAGAGGGTCTTCGATACTGTCCCCAGAGAAGACTGATGATGATACTAAACATCTAGAGAGAGGCTATTCAGATGGGCAGACAGCTACCTAACTGAAAGGTAACAGAAAACACATGATAGAGAAGCCTTCTCCATTTTTTTTTCCCGATGAAGGCTCCAGTCACGGACTTACGTCCACATCAAGGCCTGGCCTTAACTGAAATACAGAGAGATTAATGAAAGGGGAAAAGAAGAGACAAGGGGAAGTATTTACAAATTTTGAAAGAAGTGAAAAACCTGTCTCTTAAAATGTGTCAGGCTATAGTTATTTGGAAAGACATGGTAGGGCAAAGATTTCTAAAGCTTCAAGGTGTAAGGAAAGAAACTGTTAGACGAAGGTGGCAAGTGGGGTCCCTTAGAGTTCGGAGCTGGGACTGTTATCATTACTTTCGATTAACGTAGCGATTCCCCAGAAAGGCGGAGTAATACCTGAATATGTTCTGACAAAACCAACATTATGAAAGAAAAGTGAAGAAAGACATACTGTGAAATACTGCAGAGACCTTGGGAAGCAGCAGCAGATTTTGGATAAAAGGCTAATAATTTTCATCCCTGAACAATACACTCAAGAAAAGAGAAAGGCATCTAAATCGACCCAATGGTGAGGAACAATTCAAGAGCAATAAGTTACAGACCTAATAATCACTAGAACATAATGCAAAAAAAGGATCGAGGGGAAGGCAAACTGTATGTTGGTCAATGTCAAAACTGCTTTCAAGTACGTGGCTTACTATATATCGATGCATATAAACACGACGTGCAATTACCCAAAAGTGTCTGCTGGCAAACAATAGAATATGTTTCAAGCATTAGATACGGAAATGTTTAGCAAGCTGTTAATATCCTACGTAGGGCCAAGCTAAAATTTCTTTTCAAGTTCGGTCACCACACATTAAGAAACACAAAGAGCTAACAGACAAGATTCAGAGAAAGGCAACTGAGAAGGTACCAGAATTAAGAGCGTGAGTTGCAGGAAAGGGCCTTAAATCTGCCCACCTTAGAAGAGATAATAGTGAGGGTTGACTTGATCACAGCCTTTCAGTTTTCAAACCAAACTGATAACATAACCAGTGAACACTTTTTCGAAATACTAGAAGAGCAACTAGAAGACTTTGCACAAAATTAAGCAAGAAACTTGTTAAACAAAAGATGAAAAGTACTTTTATAGTATAAGAGTGAGGAATAAAATACCAAAATATGGTTAATGCAGACATCATACTGAAGAGGTTGTATGACAGTAGAGAACCAGAGATGAGGACCACGAGCGTAAAACTCCCATCCCATACGGTGCAATCAGGTAATCTTACACACACACACAAACACACAAATCTCTCTCTCTCTCTCTCTCTCTCCCTCTCTCTCTCTCTCTCCCTCTCTCTCTCTCTCTCTCTCTCTC
>JAYMFT010048969.1:0-15319 GCA_038088735.1 Panulirus argus
CTTTCCCTACACGTCGAAGCTCTGGAACTCTCTACCTTCTCATGTCTTTCCCAATAACTATGACCTGGCTCATTTTCCCTATCTGTTTCCCCCCCCCCCTCTCAATTCTCTCTATATTTCAATAAGGGCCCGGTCTTGATGTGGACTTTTGTCCGTGACTGGAGCCTTCAACTAAAAAAAAGTCTGGTAAACTTTGCAAGTACTTGTCCAGTGCTCTCTAACTTTTTTTTCGATCCAATGTGAATTCCATGGTGTTTCTTGTATATACAGGCAAGGTGCTGAAAAGTCTCAGGCCCAAGACGTTTAAGGTGTTCTCTTATTTTCTGCATCCCACACCTTATGGTTTCTAAGGTAATATCTTACCAAGTCTTCCGTGTCTGTCATGCCGGTGTTAAAGTATTTCCAAGTACAAGTTAAGGATTTTCCAGGTATTGGTGATGAAATACTTCTCCTGTCTATACTCCAGGAAGCACAGCCTCAGCAATTTTGATCCTTAACCATG
Source organism: Panulirus argus (assembly GCA_038088735.1). NCBI lineage: Eukaryota > Metazoa > Arthropoda > Malacostraca > Decapoda > Palinuridae > Panulirus > Panulirus argus. The sequence goes on from JAYMFT010048969.1 coordinate 503, forward strand.
TTAGTGCGGGCCATGAATGATAAATGAACACTTACCTTAACCCATAAGACTGTTATCAGGGACAGTTCCTGTGTCTGGACATATTATGTAATTCGTTAACTCTCGTCTTGACCCCAAGGCTTTAAGGAAAAGCTTTCAAAAGATGTCGCTGAGGAGCTACAAAACCAGAAAAAGTGTTAGAGTGTAAAAGTTATATATCTTTCAAAAACCTCTCACTTGGACTGCAGTGGAGAAGTAACCAGTCTCCTCAGAAAGAACAATCTGAGAAGCTTAGATCAAACAGGAATTGTCTGATTGACTCCAAATCCCAAAGACTGGGATCTTGAAGGACACTTTTGTAAGAGGGTTTTGACTAATGTTCTCGTGAACTGTCTGCTTCCCACACCTTCCACATGGAGACAGGAACCTCAAGCCACTTGAGGATTGGCTGTTATGATACCTCCTTCTTCCCTTGAACAGCAAAGCTGTGGAATTCTCTTCCTACTTTTGTCTTTCTCTCTTCATATAATCCTAAGATGGCAGTTACTGGTCATGCTATGTCAGCTATTATAAAGAAATATATATCCATACATCATTGTTACCTCTTTATTATAGAAGACTGTTCTTTCAAACCTTTTCATTGTAATAAAATTAATACATTTAGATAAACTTGTAAAACAGTTAGGCAGGTGATAGTATTGAACTCTGCCTGCAAGTGAAAAGTTACCTCTGACAAGGTTGTAGCAAGCCAATCAAATAAAGGCATTGTGCCCTCATGTTCATTATACTCTCACTTTCACTACATCTTCATCTTCACCACACCCGTCACTATATCTGCGACACCACTGGCCTTTGAGCAGAATCTAACAGGTCCAGTTCATATACCACCTTTACTACACCCTAATCTTCACTACACCCTCGACACCACTGACTTTTAGTGATGACGCATTTGACCTAAACCATAAAACACCCATCAGTTTAGGATACGGAATGTTGGAAGGAATAATAAAATAATAAAAAAGCAAATACGGTGATTTCTTCCTACAAAGCATAAGTGAGAGTAAATGGCAGACAATATCTTCTCTCTAAGATATACTTATCATCTACAGGTAATTTAATATTCTCAACAGAGCAATCAACACTGCAAAAAATCATAAATAATATTCCACAGTCCAATTACCCACATCACTTACCTCAATAACGACATTATATTCAACATAAGTATAACAATACAATACGTTCACAAGTTACCTGCAGGTACTGCTTCTCGTCACACTTCATGGCTGTTTGTTCCACACGCTGGAGACGATCAGAATAAATCTGGGTGAACTCCTCAAGCAGACCAAGCATGAGGGAGGAGCTACTACCCTTGGGGTCATCTCTGCCTTCAGCGTCCTGCCGCTCTTCCGTGGCATCATCATCGCCTCTTCCCACACTCGGTGCCACCTCACTCTTCCCCAACCCCGACACTTCCTCATTTTGATCTCTCATATATCCCGCTTTTGGGGATTCCATTCTTTCCTTATACGGGTGAATAGCTGCATGCACTACTATGTTGTTTCACAGGCATTCTGTTAGCTGCCTTAATCACATTTTCCCGGTGTGATCTGGTCGGTAGACTACTCCGTCTGGCACTCTACACTGGCACACATCTGGCCACTGTAAACAGAAACGGGCTCATGTGTTGCTATCTCCCGCCCTCAGATGGCACCACAAGCAACCCCGCCCAATACAAAAAGTACAAATCAGTTTAATCTCAACCATGACGATCCAACCCATCAGCATGATGGGGTGACCCTGAAATGTGATAGTCTGTCCCCTAAGCTGACCTTAAGTAAGGTCACTCCATCAAACCCAAGGGTCATAGCGTAAAATTCAAAAGATCGTACTGTCGTGCTCACTTGGTTAACAATGTCATAGTGGACTTTATTATTTATGCAACTGATTATTAAGATAACCATTTGATTTTCTGATGCTCTACATTTGTCATGAAGAGTAACTCTAAAATCGGGCAAGGGTTTGGAGTCCTTGACTTTACTAATAAGAAAAAAAAAGTTGCTAAGTAATCTTTAATCACTTAAACAGTATCGTATTTTTGTATAATCAATCTAAAATTTTTGACATTCTGTGTCATATCTGTGTGTGTAAAGAAAGATTCGCCATAATTAATGTTTATCTGCGCTCATGTGAATGACAGCCCTTTTTCAGGCGCGCCATTACTGGAACAGGTCGGCATATGTGCTCAGTGCGTCATTCTGGCACAGGACGGCCCATGTGTCATCACAATGTGTAGTATATGCTCTTAGGTAGACGTGTGCGCTGTGTAAAATGTGATGAATAGGTTCATTTAGTATATTCAATTCACGATGAGTGCTCTTTCAATGGGTCAGTGTTATGTCCCATGTGCGACCGCGAAGTTCAGTTTTCCCATCGTGGATGTGAGTAGTGGTATACAGTTCAGTTTCACTTTCAGTACTTTATTACTTGATAGAGAAAATTTTCAAACTTTTACATATCCGCTCTGGAAGCACATGTAAGTTCCTCGTCATTACGGAAACCATGAAATGTTCACGCATTTTCTCCTAATCATAAAGTAACTTTTCATCTGGTCATTCCTCAAAGTGTTTCACAAATAGAAACATAAGCTAGAAATGAGAGCTTTAACCAGTGTCACCCTGCGGACCAGCAGCTTTAGACCTACACTGGCCAGCAGATATCTTAATTAACATTTGAATTCCTGAGAGGTTACACTGATGACATATACCAGTTCTTCAAAATAAATTGAGTCAAATTAATCAGTTTGCACAACAGGAAATGAAGCAAGAGTCAGGAAATGCTTACAGCCACACTGCTATACCACAATAGCTGTAAACACATGGAATAAGGTAAGAACGATTATTGCTGCAAAGCAAGATGGAGAATATTGTAACAGGGAGAGGGAAAAGGAGAGGGAGAATATGACATTATATTTTACGAACCATATATGTTTAATAACCAGTATGTTCAGTTTGAAATATAATATCACTGTATGCCATGAATTTCATGCACACACACGTTTCTGCATGTGATATTCATACTATGAATGCATATCTTCCTTGCAGAAAATAGATTATTTATGCATTTATAAACATGAATACACACAAAAGGATTCGTAGGGTTACACTCGTACAAATACAAGCACTCGGGTTTAGAACAATAAACTCACACATATGCAATGTAGGCTACACTGTACTTTCACTGTCTGAAGTATGCGTAACGGGTGGTTGAGGCAAGATGAATATAAAATGACGACGAACAACTCGCAAGATTGGTCGCAGAATTCGCCGCAAGACAATCGTTATTAGCATTAATTCGTATTGTTTGCCAGACTGTCACATATTCAGCTCCTTATGTAACTGTACTTGTTATACTTATCTCTAAATACAGTTATATAAACATGAACATAATTACTTTCATATCAAAATAAACTTTGGGACAGAATATTCATACCTTGATATATAGACTTTTACCAAATATATTCAGATGATCAGTTAAGATAAATACTAATCTGAATCTCATAATCTAAGTACTTTGTCAGTATGACATTGAAATAAAAAGATAATATGGTATATGTCCTCAATAATCGAAGAAATAAGGTCAAGTTTTCACTATTGTATAACTGTGGAATACGACAGAAAACGGTAACAACACTACTTGGGATGCCTGGAACGGGAAACATGAAAACAGATGCCCACTCAAGTAAGAATGCCTTCTCTTTTACGGATTATTCTGGGTTTGTTGGCTTATCTAGTCCTTTATTTTGAGTAATAGCGAAAAGGTAGTTGAGTTTAATTCGTTTTTAGCTCTTTTGAGATAATTATTATCATTGTATCTGGGGAAGCCTCCACCCTTCCCAGGGTCGTGGCAGCAGGTCAGTTACTGAGCTGGTGTGTTTGAGGGCCCAACACTAAGAAATGTGTATATCAGCACATAAATATTCAAAAGGTGTATTGTGAGGAAGTACTGCATGATTCCTATTGATAAGTCCTTGAAGGTCCGGTTATTGGATCATGAATATTTGCAGTATACGGACAAGGTTACTGTATCGTGAAAACTTGCTTTGTAAGGACAATAATTGATTAGATGTTCAGTGTCCTTTTTGTGAATTGAATATAGAGAATGTTACTGATGTCTTTTGTGTTTCTTATAATGCCAAAATTTTCAAAAACTAGGTGGCTCTTATGCAAAACAATTTTAATATTTGTAAATGGTATTGAAATATTGTACTTTTAAACCTTCAGTAAAATTGGAGGATTTATTTGAAGCACAGGAAGAACATTTGGATTAATGAACAGAAAAAACAATCCTAAACTAATTGGATGTAATTCCTAATTGGGTGCAAGGCAACATTTAATCCCATCTACCTAGAAATTTTAAATGTTTTGTTAGTTTTACTTCAGATATGCTACCTTTGTAATCTGAAATCTGAACAAATTTTCTATATAAAGTTTGAATTTATTGTGGAGAGTGACTGAAATTTTGGACAATGTCATTGGGGTTTTTCTCATCCTGCAGTAAGTAGTTATTACAGTAGTGGGGAGCACAGTGAAAATCAGGGAAATGTGGGGTTAAGAAATCTATATGTAGGTGAAACAATTGTGGATGTTAACTGACTGCTTGCTCCAGGATACGCTGCAAGTGAAAAGCCACCTCTAGTGAGGCTGTATCATTGTGATTACCATCTTGTCAAGGGACTTCTCACTGCAAAGGAGCGTACATTTCCCTGCAACTGGTAGTTGTGTACCCTTAGGTGGCAGGAATCTTTAGAAAGGTCCTGGGTAACTCCAGGACTCTTTCATAGAAATTGGTTCTCAAGTAATTATATGTAAAGAAATAAGTAAATGTATATGAATCAGTAGAGCCACAGAAAAACTATATCAGACATCCCCAGGCACCTAAATCTCCCCCCCCCCCTTTTTATTTTTTCCAAGAAGTTCCCATTCCAGGTTCACAGATTAAATGATTATGTATAACTGCGTATAAAGCTATGCAGCATTTCTGTCGTTTGTTTTAGCACAGCACAGGAGCATGTTTTTTTTGTGTGTGTGATCTTTCCCATATGTTAACAGGTTATGTTAGATTAGATGAGGTCTCCATAGGTTCAGCTGTATCATCATAAGGCATACATGGATTAAAGACAGAAAATAGTAAATGGTGTCATATGTGTCCTTGGATATTCCCAACTATTTGGATATTTCTCATCAGTCTTTGGGCTATGGGTGATTATAAGGGGTTGTTGTACTGTCACACGATGGCAGTTAGCTTGTACATTATAAATCGGAGGAGCTTTGTTTAAACTTGCTGTCTGTGGCTCTTCTGCTTCAATCTGTTCATTAAAGCAAAACTTTCTCTGTTTGATCCATTCCATAATTACTACTAGTAGTTGATTAGAGAAGAAATGATGCCATTTATTTCCTATATGGACAGGATGAGTGGCATACGCTCAGTGCTAGAGGGAGTGATGGAGGAACTGTGGCTAGATATTGGCGATGGACTATGGATGGTGCTACAAGCTCTTGGCTTAAGCCCACTAGTGCAAAGGCTGAGGGAGGAGATGATGATGACATCAACACGGAGGAGGAGAAAGTCTCTGGTTCGCATCCTTGGTTCAGCATTACCTTTGAAACCTGTTGAGAGGCCATATCTAAGGTATGTTTATTTAATTTGCTTTGTAAGACTTTCTTTTGGAATTTTATATGGGGAAAGGATAACTGGTAATCATCGAGTCCCTTAAGATATGCCAAATTCCTTCATGCCTCCACAAACTTTTGAAGAAATCATCAACCTTTTTTAGTTTGATGCATACCAGCATATTCAAAACTGTTTTATTGCAGTCTGTAAACTCTCTCTCTCTCTCTCTCTCTCTCTCTCTCTCTCTCTCTCTCTCTCTCTCTCTCTCTCTCTCTCATAGTTTAGAGAATGATATACTTCTTTTCCCATTTTTGCCTGTTTCTTATACTTCTTTTCCCCTTTTTCCTTGTTTCTTACACCTACAGGCATTTTTAGGTGCATTCATCCTTCATGCAGCAAAAAACTTGTTTTTAAGGATAGGAGGAGTTTTTCAGAAGAGTTTGAAAAGCTGTGGCAAATTTGGTTACATACTTTTTTTTTCAAATGTAGCTGGAAATAGGTCTGGCTAGCCCTTCTTAAACTTGAAAATGTTTAGAAGCAGCCACCCATGTAGAGAAATGTGTCTCCTGCATGAGGAAGTTTTTCCTCACAAAATTTAGCTGTGTTATGTTTATGTCTACCTATATCTCTGATGCCCATTCCCTCTGGAAAATCCCATCAAGGGTTTGGGCAGGGAAAAGGGTCCCCACTTATCCCTGTCCTTACATGCCTCCCCCAGAACTGCCATTCCGCTCATTCTTCCCCCTTTTCTCTCCCTCTAGTACTCTACCATTCTATTTCCCGAAGTTACAGGTGGTCTTCCTCTTACATCAATCCCTATGATCTTCCTATCATACACTCGCCTTGTAAACTCCCCATCTCGCATTGTCCACACGCCCAAACCACCTCAGAGTATTACGTTTCACCCAACTGCCATTCCACAGTTTATTTCTTGCCATGCCTTATAAGTGTTATGTCTCATGATATTAAACTATTTGTAGAAATTAAATCATAGTCACATCAATATTTTCTGGATGAAATTGAAAGATTGTATTCCATGACTTTAACTGATGAAAAGTTTTTGATTTCATAACTGCATTTTGCTGAATATACATTTCTATATGCATATGATAAGTCAGGGTGTTGGCTCCACTTGGATAAAATAAATATCCTACGGAAAGAATCCACATTTGACAGTTATATTACTGTGCTTCTCATACAGTGTTTACCAGGTTAACAGAAATAAGTAGGAGAATCAAAGTAGGGTTTTCCTTGATAAGCTTGATGAATTTTTTAAAAAATTTAATAAGTTCTTTTCCTCTGAAAACTTTTACAATTCCTGTGATTCACATCAGTGCTTTAAATAAACTATATCTAACGTGTATGTAAATGAAGGTAGTTTGCTCTAGTGAAGATCAGTGGTCATTAGTATTTGTAGCTGAGCATGCTTTGAATTTTCAGATCTTACTTTCAGATAAAATCTTCCTCAGGAGTAGGTGAATGTTATTCAGGCACCTGTTCTTATCATCATAATCTAATGGGGGATTTTGAGTGGCCAAGTGCAAGTTTCATGAATTGTGAGTATGTTTTTGTGGCTAATATAAAAGAAAGAGTTTTCTTGCTGTAAGATTTCTTTTGCTCTCGTCTGGCTACATATAGACATTTACTGGTGTGCTGAGACTTGTGTTTGTGCTAAAATGATACCTGTTGGTCATGACAGAAGTAGGGCAGCTGTTGTCTCAGCACATTGTGTAGTTAATGTCTTTCTAATTTTTTTCAAAAGTTAATTATCCCCTGTATTTTCTGGATCTTTCATATTTGTGTATTCTCATCCTCAAGGAAGATTGAGTAGATGAAGAGACAGCTATTATATGTTACTGTAATGGTATTGTTTAGCTGAAATGCATATCTTTGCCACTTTTTTAGTAGGTTTCCTCATTGCATGCTTTTGTGTTTCTGCCCATGCACTATTCCTAGTGTAATGTCATTGACGTTATTCTCGCTGGCATAGAATAGCAATGATTTTGTATGTGTTTATGATATACTGCAGCTTTTTCAGTATTTAAAACCTAATGAAGCATTGAGAAGGTGAAACACTTTACAGGAAAAGCTTTATTAATCAGCATCTGCTGGGCTTAAGTAGTGCCAGGTATGAGAATATGCTGGTTACAAGAAGCTTTTCACCTAGATATTTTACTTAAAGAATTTTGGGCATTGTATTGATGTTCTAAGGAAATGTATGTATTTCCATGATTATTTGTTAGAACAGTTTTCAGACAGTAGTGATAATGGTTAACTATTTCAATCACTGAGCATGAGACTTAAAACTGGCACACCTACAGATTATATCAGTGTAGTGTTTAGCTACTTTAACTTGATTTTTTTTAGTCTTGCTTTGTAAAAGATTTTTCAGATTCAAATTCTGTATTAGAATTTCAACAGACTTTGAAAGCAGGCTTTAACATCATGCTTAAGATTGTATGAATACCAGTTACTACAATATGCATTTTTACTGGAAGATATTGGAAATTTAAGATGCAAGAGTCATATGGTTGATTAAATGACAAATAATAAAGCTCTTCCTGTAGTTGGAAGTAAGCATTAACTCCCAGTCTTAAATTCATTTAATGGGAAAGGTAGCAGTAGGTAGTTTAGTATTTTCTTGCAGTTTGTACCCCTTGGGTTCATTTGAATATTAAAAGTCCTTGAGAAAGACTTTGAGCTAGTATTCATAGGTGACTGATAGTCATGAAAAGTTTGATGCTTACCAAAACTGATTGTATGATAGATTCTTAGCAAAGCTTGTGTGCCATTCACTAAAGCTAAGAATGAATACACACATATGAAACGTACTTGTATCGTTGTGGTTCATAGTAGATGCCTAAGATTAATGTATCCAGTATATGACCATTTAACAGCTGTATATTTGAGCTGATGACTGGTAAACCTATCAAGAAGTGATCAATCTTCACTTTAGCCACTTTAGTCCTTGATACAGTTCAGTCTTAATGGTGTATTGTGATGTTTCATTTTGCATGATCCTGTGTTAGAACTCTTGTTTTATATAAAGATTTGTATATAGTTATGTGTGCCTAAGGTTCATTTCACTTTGAAAAGTGTTCATTACAAGTTATTGTTTTATAAACTAGATTACTTAAAGTCATAAATGTGCAAGTCTTTGAACACTTTTGAGTTTCATTAAAAAGCTGTATATTCTTGATTTTCATTGACAGAAACATGCAGACTTTGATATATAGTTTACATAAAAGTGTAGATTCAAAAATTATTTGTTTAGTGTACTAGGACTTACAATTTTGGCTAGTCTCCCAAAATTTTAACCCCAGGGGTATGGGTCTTGAGAAATTTGGTTTACAAAAAGCCCTCTTATATTGCAGTCTTGTTGAGCCCTAAAAGATGGTTTGAGCTGAATGGTAGAGACAATTCAAGGTTGTCTTTTATTGATTCATTCTGTTTGGAATTTCATATACATCCTACTTTGGTGTGAGAACTGCATTGACCTTCTCATCCCTTTCATCCCACAGAATTGAAATTGTCCTTTTTTTTTTTTATGAAAACATTTGAAATAGTTATTACTGGGATTTATTTTTTTCTAAAGAGGTTGAAAGTATTCATTTAGCCCATTGTGACTATTCTTTGAGAATTATTGTTACTGTTTTTAACTACTTTGTTGTTTAATCAATATAAATATTGACAGATTTGTTGCCCTGCGAAGCTTGAGCACTTCATGTGACTCCCTTTACTCAGCACACACACAAGGTCGTATTGACCCGAAGTGGTTGGCAGACACTGAAAGATCCACAAGATTTAGGTAAGTTTTTAGTCCCAATTCTTTGATTTCATGCAGGAGAGAAAAAAATAAGTAAAGAAATCTCTTCTTGCACAAGCACAGACGTATGTGCAGAGGTTAGATTGAAGATAAAGTAAACAAACGCATGTGGTCTGTTTGTAAATGGAAAAGAGATAGAATTGAAGAATCAGGTAGTGAAAAACAAACCTGATATTGTATATTGTTGTAGTAATACAAACAGACCTTATTGAATTGATAAGATCTTACCTTATCAGTCCAGAGGAATACCTGATTGCAAGAAGGGAAAGAGAAGACAAAGGAGGAGGGAGATTAACCCTCTTAGCCCTTATTAACTGTTGGTGTGCCGTATACAACATGGACTGCCTATAGGAGCTGACTGCAAGTGTGCAATGTATAGTTTGGGACTTCCAAAAATCCAGTTCATGGTAAATAGAATTTTAGTCATAAATCAGCTACTGGCATCTCGGACAGTGTTTTCATATCCTTGCTCCTGCTTTCTCTGTGGATTTAGTAAATGCTGTAAACTTTGATAGATGAGATTACATAGCAGTTGTCATAGTTTTCCTGAAGGTGTGTGCTCCCACACTACTTAAGGGCATAGAAAACTTCAAGAGACATGCTATATGTGTAAAGACTGATTAAGGTGTACTTCTTGTAAATCCATGTTTCTGGGTTTATAATGCACTGATCACTGAGTGCTGTTCATCCATTTCTTCTTCCATTACTCTCTCTGGTCAGCTTTGTTAACAGTACAAAAAATCAGCAGTTTATGACTAATATAGTACAGTATTTGAAATATTCAAAGAAAAATATTTTTTGCCATATTAGAATTCATTATTTTTTCTTACTTTCAACCTCAAGTATTTACAGAATTTTATCCACAGGCCCATATTGTCAAGATGTGAAACTGCACCAGATTTGTTCCCTCTTGGTTTGGATGCAGAGAGTAACATAAATGGTGATACCACACCAAGATCTTCTACACCATTTAGCATCACATCTGACCTTGGCCCTGCCCGCTATCATAACTTCCAGTCAGAAGATGTACTTGGTTTTCATAACCAGCATGAGGGCTTCCAACAAAGTGGTTTGCATCATTCCACAGTACATGCCTCTTCCCCCTTTACAGATCCAACTGCCTTAGCCAAGATATCTGCTTTAGAAAATGAACTTTCCCAGCTTCGTCATCAGATTTCAGTAATACTAAATGAGACAAAGCGTCCACTTACCCCTCCATCTAGTCCTGTCATTTCTGCAACAGCAGCAGCACCACCACCACCGCCACCACCACCACCACCACCACCACCACCACCACCACCACCACCCATTGTGCCTCCTCCTCCACCCCTTCCTATTCCTTCCATCAACAACGGGGCCTTATCTGCTAATCCCAAAGACCCTCTCATTTCAAGAAAATCATCTTTCTCAGATCTGATTGCACAGAAGAAAGAAAACATAAACAAGCATACAGAACCTATAGAAGTTCTTACTAGTCAGAACAGCAAATCAAGGCCAGTGTCAATGACAGATGTACTCAAGGGTCTTAACAAAGTCAAGTTGAAAAAAGTGTCAAGGTTAGTATCAATGTAATACTAGATGCACAAAAAAAAATTAATGGAATATTTATAGTTTTATATTTTTTGTGATGCAGTGATAGTGAGTGACAGCAGAGTGCCACATCCTCCAGTTACTAAAGTCAAAGCCTATTACACCATCCATACCAACACCTCACATGTACACTCATGCATTGTTTCATAGCATAATACATTTGATAATTTCCACACACATTCATATCACATCAGCATTCAGTTTCAGCATGGTATTGAAAAATACTGTCATACCAACCGCTATGATGATTTTCTTACTCCATCCACTGTGCTTGCTTCATGTCAGCCTTTTAATGCTTCATCTTTCACACTAATAACCATTCTCCAGTTAAAGATTAAAGTTTCACTAGTCCATAGTGAACTTAGTTATAGCTACACTTTTAGTGGACTTTAACTTGTGATGGGTCGCATTTTTTCCTATAACTCATCTTAAGTCTATCTTTCTATCCTGTATCTCTGAAGGCCGTTTCCTCCAGGAACTCCCATTGAGGGGCAAAGAGTCTCCACTTATCCCTGTCCTTACATGCCTTCTTTGCATACACCATTCCACGCTTTCTTCTGCCATTTCTCTCCTTTCAGTACACTTCCACCTAATTTCTCAATATATGTGGTCTTCCTCTCTCGCCAACCCCTTTAATCATAACTGGCTACACTCTTTTTGTAAACTTGCATTCTTTCCATAATCTCATACCATCTCAAAGTATCACACTACCCACTCTACCACTATATAATTCATTCCCTTTGCATTCCCTACCATACCAGTTCTCACATACACTGCCTCATTTCTTTCTTCATCCCATCTAGTCATACCACATGCTCTTTTCAAATAGCTCATTTCCACAGCCTGGATCCTTGACCTCTGCTTCCATACTTACACTTCTACCCTTTGTTATTCTATTATGGAACCCAATCTTATCTTTCCAATAACACACTATACAGAAAGAACTGTTATACATCAACCTATTAGTGTGTATTTCTCCCATGAGGGAGGTAGAGTACAGTACATGGAATTATCATTTGAAGCAACAGAAAACAAATCTCTCCCTTTTAATTCTCATTGATTTTTCTAATTTACAAGGACCCATTAAAAAAAAAATCAGTTGTGTACACATCTAATTTGCAGTATCACATTGTTATTAGGACATTCTATAAGGAAAATAGTAACTGTGTTACTTTTTTGCCTAGACAATAGCATAATTTTCCCATTTATGATGATAAGGAAGATCGAATATCAGTCTTGTATTTCCTGCTTGTCTGAACATGACAACTCAGATGGGCTGGAATTAGGGGGCCAGAAATCCTCCCTTTCTGTGTTGTCACTATCTGAAAGTATGAATAGAACAAGAAGCTAAGAGAAAATCTTTCCCCAAAGGTTCAGTTGTCTATTCCTGAAGCTACCTTGCCAAGGTGGGAAAGGGGAGCAGATATTAATGATTTTAGTTTTCAGTAGCATTATGTAGAAAAGTTTTCTGCAGTGAAAGTTTCATAGTTTCCACATGATTCACTGACATGCCTTGTTGCTATATAAGATATACATCAACAAAAGATTTGGTGCTTTTACACGGGCATCCAAGATTTTACATTTTCAGCTGGAGCATTGCTTGCTTTATTTTTCATCCTGTATAAGGTACTATTTACAGTGTAAAAGTAAGGATGTTACACATAACTTTCTTTGTTTTTGTGCTGATAGATACAGCTACACTTCACAATATTTTCTTTATGCATTATGACAAGAGAAATAGTAGTCCAAAGGTGACATAATGTTGACGCTCTATATTACCAGTATTTTTGAATTATTCATTGAAATGTCTCGTGACTTGTAATCAAGTTACTCATTTACATATGTAAACAGCAACAAGAAATGTATTACCACATCACTCATCAGCTTTAAATATGTTTTTTGTCGTCACAGATTGTAATAGTATATAGTAATAGGCTTATGTTAGTTGAAGCCTGTGTTAGAATTTATTAAATCTCACTGATTATGTTCAATTATCCTCAGATCCCCTGGGGGAACCCCAGTAAGATCACGGCCAAAATCACCTCTAGCTGGTGATCCTGCTGCTATTATTGCTGCTGCTCTGAAGAAACGATTTGCCAAAATGCATGTTGATTCCCCAGAGAAAGATGCTACTGATGATAATGAATTCAATTCATCACCAGAAAATACACCTCAGATAAACCGTAAAAGTCGAATGGATTTTCCAAAGCACAGGATAATTCAAGAAGAAAATCCTCCACAAAATTTCCTCAAAGTTTTGAAGAAGCCATCTCAAAGAACCCCTAAACCAAGTCCAAAAGAGGAGAAGCCTTCACTTCCAATAGTAAGTTTTTTAATGTACTTCATAATTTTCGAAATCCAAAAATAACTTCACCTTTTCGTTAGAGGTTGAGTACAATAATTTTTTTAATACCTAATAGCCTTTCCTGCTTCAGCATGGTAGCATCAGAGACAAATGAACAGCAGCCTTATGTACATATATCAAAGCATTTAGTTTTAACATATGACAAAACTAGGGACTAAAACCAATAAATACTTGAGTAAAAGTGTTTGAGAATTTGTTATTGGGAATGTGTATGAAAAAGATATCTGTCTGCGCTAGGTTATGTAACACTGGATGATAGCTTGAGGGAGTGAAAATTCTTTCTATATTATTTAAAGATGCATAAATTGACAAACGTTGGTAGATTATGGCAGTAAGTGCTGCAAATGTAAATGCTTGGGATATATAACTAAAGTCAAGAGTGGTGTATGAAAATGGAGAAAATAGTAAAGAAACTAGCTTGTTATTGGTCTGTAAAGTGTATACAGATTAAGGAATCTTTAATAACTTCTGATGCTTGAAAGCCAGGGAATGCTGCAGAACCTGCTGATGATATGTCATGCTTTGTTAACACTTGTTGAATCACTTCATAAGTGGGGAGCAGTTGCCATAATATAGAGCAAATTATATAAATCATATAATCTTTCAAGATTAGGAGGGACAGATTGGTTCCCATGCAGCTTATTTTAAGTTGTATGAAGTATTAGTTCGTAGATCACCTTCCCTAGTTTGTCCAAAGAAATGTATACCCAATGAAAGCATGACAGCTTTTCATCCCTTGGTAAATGTTTTCTTTAATTAGCTTCATTTTACTCTAGAAATGTACCCAGAAGATTAAAGGACTTTAGCTGAGAATATTAAACAAGTGGAAATGTGGATATGTCAAACTTCTTGTAAAGATATCATAGATAAGAAAGGGCTAAAGTTTTCCTAAAGTGCATATAGTCTGGGAAGTGAAATATAAGAGTTAGTCATTTAAGGGTTTCCTTGGGAGGAGTTTAGAATAAGTTTCAGAAATGATTTTGTTAGAGTAAAGAATGATTAGTTAAAGATGAAATTTAGATAAATTATTAAGGTAAAGTGTTCTCATTGGATTGAACCAGGGTATGTGAAGCACCTGGGTTAAACCATGGAAAGGTCTCTGGGGCCTGGTTGTGGATAGGTAGCTGTGATTTTAGTTCATTATACATGACAACTAGAGAATGGATGTGAGCAGATATGACCTTTCTTCATCAGTTCGTATTTCTGCCTTGCTAGTTCATAAAACAGCGATCAAGTGTGAAAAGACAATTAAGGTAAAGTGTATTTGCTGGATCTTTGATATTTTTATTAATGGAATTGTGCAGAGACTGCTTTTTTTTTTCTTCTTCTTCTTCTTCTTCTTCTTCTTCTTCTTCTTCTTCTTCTTCTTCTTCTTCTTCTTCTTCTT
>JAYMFT010048980.1:0-15319 GCA_038088735.1 Panulirus argus
GCTAATATATATATATATATATATATATATATATATATATATATATATATATATATATATCGCTTTCGGTTTAACTGTGGCAAATATCTGATACACATGTAGACTTTCTGTGCTATACAAGGGACCGCTCTGCTCTCTACAGTCGTTTCCAATCCTCCCGTTCATTCGCCCTCAGACAGGACTCATTAACGTCTCCCTCTCTATTGAAGAGGAAGACACAGTCTTCCTCTCTGCTTCTTCCCTTGGTCCGTCTCTTCTGAGCAACATTCCCATTCGATTCTCTAATCTTCCCACGTTTCACATCCTCCGTCACGAAGCCGTTCTATACGAGTAAATCTTTCTATAGAGGAATAACTTATAGATCTATATCTATACTAAGCTCCATAATGATTGTCCTCGAAACATTTATAGTTACAGCAATGTCGGGTTCGTGTCAAGACGTGGGACTTACGTCACTCTGCTTCTGCCACGATCCTTGAGTACGTCAGTTTCCCCCGTCAGCATACGGATAAACACACTACATTCCTACAATGTCACAAACATGTCTGGCTTTCAGTTTTACGGAGATACTTTAAACGACACGCCATAAAAGCCACAGCCTTCAACTAATGCTAAAGTTGTCTTTGGCGGACAGAATTCAAACGTACTGGTCATTAAACTCTCAGAATGTCGAGCAAAAAAAGAGCAAAATGTGTAAGATCCTGTTTCGCGTTCATAAGCTGACAGGTCGGGCAAGATGCAGAACGCCTGACTCACTGGTCCGTCTGCACTCCATCCTACTATAAAAACCAACAACCGAGTAATAAGACTAATAACTACAGTGATAGTTGTAATGTCTGTTCCCCCTTACACTGACTGTATATTTAAACAAGGAAATTTCTGTACATCGAATCAAAATTAATATTTCATCCTTTATCAAGGGGTAAACTACCAGCGTGCTAGCATAGTGTATCGTAACCATGGAAACAACAGTTCAGTTTCAGTTTTAATACTTTATTCCTTGATAGAGGAATAATACCAGAAGTATCTGGCAAGAGTCGCGAGTACGTATAAATATAACAAAGGGGCTTACTAAAGCCTATGGAAGTCAGGATATTCCTTCAACACATCAATATCATTTACATAATGTCTGGCCAGTATGGGGAGGGTCATCGTGTCTCCGTCAGGGGGTCGTGGAGTGGTGGTTCAGTAGGCTTCACGGAAGCGATGTGTGTGGGGACATCTTAGAAGACAGTGGACAAGGGTGACATTTATGTTACACGAACCATACAATTACAGAAATCCATTACAACAACAACAAAAACCACAACCCCTTTCATCTCCCCTGCTCTGGGACATTCTATCGAGCAGCTTCAGGAATACACGAATGATATTCAGTGTTGACTCCTCCTGTTACTGTTTCTGCTACTTTTTTCCAACGGTCATAACCATCTAATGCTACTTTCCCAACACTGGCCAGTATCTTATAGCATCTCCTCATCAGCCAGTGTTGTGGTCTGGGATGACGAACGCTTATCTCCAAAAATGGACTATCATTTAGACTTCCTCTCACCAGTTACTGTAGCGCTATAACCGACGTGTTATCAGGAAGGTGTATAACGCGTTATCACAAGTACTCTGACCCACTTGAGTAGTTACCTCTCCTGAGCATGGCCATCCCACACTCTGATTATGACAGTACGCCCTTCTGGCACGAGAGTAGGACAACTGGGCATGACAGTGCACCTCTTTAGCACGACGGTTATGACCCTTGAGTAACGATGTGCCCAAGGGTCCTAACATCATGGGAAGGACAGATGACAGGATAACCGAGGTTAGGTGCTTCCATAGGACAGTATTGTCAAAAGGTGTGGTCGTGCTCAAGGGTCGTAACGTCCTGTTCAACCAGGCTATCATGCACATGACTGCATCCACTTTCTCCTTGTATTGTCTTTGCGGCCGATGGTATACAATCACTTTTATCATAAAACACACACACACACAAAAGAAAACAATCTGTGATGTTATAGTCACGATTATCCAATGATTATCCATGGCGCATGTGTCACCATTGAGGCCCGTCAGTCTAACGGGCCTGGGTTCGAATCCCAGGTAGTGCAGTTGATACACAAGCAACCCAGCTGTTCACTCTCCCCTTTGGAATTCGTTAGTGACAGTTACATGGCGCACGTTCAGGTGATTACGTTTGAATATATAAATGAAAGTAGGAAATTTTATATATATATATATATATATATATATATATATATATATATATATATATATATATATATAATTGTGGACCGAGGCAACACGTGTAGAGCCTTCTTTCCGGAACACACAACAATACTTACAAACGTGAATCGAGGAGTAAAAACACACTAACATGTACCCACGTGGTATCGGTCACGTTATAGTGATTTATAGTTACGCGCAGGAGACTCGGGAGCCACCAGGACATGACAAAAGGTAGTCCTGGAGAGGCAGACGGACGGGAGGTGAGCACTGCACACACCGGCTGAAGAAATGTCTCCAAGAGTCGACCGTACCGTGTGGGCCAGACTGCTGGGCTCCGTGGCCATTATTCCACTCGGTCCGTGAGGCGATTATGACCGGGCGGTTCATGCGGCCGCAGAGCTCCAGCATGATGTCACCTTCAACACCTGATGGTCCTATGGCCAGTCTCATGACCCACAATGCAGACGGTGTTAGTCAGGTCCCCAGCCCAGCTGACCAGGGCAACACCTCGCCAACTGGGAGTTGCCTTTTAGTGAGATACTAACCCCTACATTACGAAACACGTGTCTCACTAGTCCTTTACACCAGTTATAGCTCAAGTTTGGTACACTATCATGGCGTGAGACACTGTTTATTGTCCTGGCTCACATACCTGTGGTCTGTATACCAGTCACCTGGTTTTCTACCTGCTATCAGAGTACTGTAGTATAGGTAAATGAACATTGCGACTCTTTAAATCACTATTTTCTAAGCTTATGACAACTGTGAGTCTTTCTGTGGACCAGAGACGTTAAAAAACAAAGTTTGGAACGTGAAAGTTAGTAGAGCAGGTGAAATGTCTGATCAGTTCAGAGGTAATGTGGATGGATTGCCTTAGTCATCTGGTTTAGTCCCCCGTACCGCTCCCTTAACCTGGGGTGGTCGGGGTCGAATTTTGCGAAAACGTAACAAGGTCCTCGAATTCTTCTACGTCTACAGCCTCTCCCTTCCTACACCACGGCTCTTTGTGTGTTTGAATCAACACTGCAAGCATCATGAATGTCCCGGACACTGTGCCACGTGTATCTTACCAAGAACAACATCAAGCGTCTTCTCTTGTCATATCAATTCGTAATCTTCTTTAATAAAACGCAACCCAATGCTTCATTGCAACAGCATTTTTCATGACCAAGACTTCATATTACACAGCATTCTTGACCCGAGGACCCACAACACTACTCGACGCCCTGGGGATGAATTAGATCTTTCGTGGGCGACGGGTTTCACTTAGGCCAATGTTGCTCGGAAGACGGTGCCTCATGTCGGCACACACGAGGATTTAGCCCCGTCCGCCCCGCGCCGCCTGAGCCACGAGCCCTTCCCACCTCGCTGCCACACCACGACCCAGCTTGCTCTATACAATTTCATACATTAACCTTATGATTATATATATATTAGTCCATATCAAATACGACTAATATCAAAGACTTTCTTGAATATCGAGATGGACCAAACCAGTAATCAATGATTAGGCGATTTCTAATCAATGTACGATATGTTGGGCTACTGACGGGGCGGAGGCCACATTCTCGTAGCAAGTGTGTGAAGGTGGCAATGTTACCAGAGAACCTTCTGCGCTTGTGTGAGCAGCACGTACCGATATATAAGTGTGTCCTGCCACAGGACTTGGTATAGTTGACTTATCGAGCCACGATAGTGAACACAGCTACTTGGACTTACTTCTAAGGACAGTGCATTAGATTCGATCTTTCGTTCCCACGGATTATGGTCTTCTGTGTAAAGTGCTGAGGATTGATTACTTTCGGAAGTAACGTCATATATCATAGGTTAGTACTCTACTGTAGTGTAGATTTTTTAAAGTGTGTCATGAGGACTAGTGTCTTGTATAATATTCGTTTACCTTTGATATACAAGCGATCATGTCAGGTAGCATAGCTGACAGTCATATGTTACACGATTTAAGTACAAGTGTACTCATAAGTAATGCATTCGAAAAGTTTTAAATTCTTAGTCGAAATAGGAAAGAGAGACTATTATGGGACTGTTATTGTGTGACAACACGGCGACGGAACGGGGGAACCTACTCCATCCTTTTAAGAAAATTATTTTGTAACATCAATTTTTCCATTTCTTGCATACTGTAGGAGCCTCCTATCCCTTAGATGTATACTGCGTGTTATCTGCGGTCAGTTAAATACTCCAATCAGATACGGTTATCTCTAAACTACAAGTATTAAAGCAAGCATCCTCAATCTCTACCCCCTCCCCCTCCGACCGCACAAATGGGCTACACTGCAACTTTAACGTTTCTGACAGTATCACATGTGTGTAACATTTATCTTTACGGCTGGAAGTTCGCCTTGTTGCACGTCGAAAATGAAACTGGTTTGTAAGATCAACTTACCAGTTGTGGCAAGATAAATGTAAAGTATATATATATATATATATATATATATATATATATATAATTTGTAAGAAAGGCAGTTATATTAATTCATTTGGCTAGTTTATAATGATACATGTTTAATCTTAATATACCGAACTCAAGAACTGCTGCTTAGACATGGATTATATATATATATATATATATATATATATATATATATATATGATTCTCAGAGAGATATAGCTAAAGTGGAAAGTCGCCTACGGCGAGATTATCCACCACAGGATGAAAAAGTTGTATTAGTCTCCCCAGGATTCGATAATATCTCTGCTACCCAGTATAAAGCAGCATTAATGTTTCAGGGACTTAGTACTAGTTGTCCCATATATATATATATATATATATATATATATATATATATATATGATTGACTCGAATGAGAGCATTAATACCCCGTGATCGTCTTAGTAGAAACCGATCAATAAATTCTTTTCCAGCTTTATTTAGAATAATGAGTTGCCACATGTATGATAACGATGTCTTGGAGTCCTTATATGTGTGGCTCTCACTTGATACAGCAATGACCCAGAGGGCAAACGGTCCAATCCAGTCAAGGCAAGATAACAAGTTCCTAAATGTATTAAAACTGACAGTTGCAGTATACTGTTTCAAAGGTGGTATAAATGGGTCCGTGCAAGGCTGAGAGTAAATGCTTATAGTGCACGCTTCACACTCTGATTGGAGTAAAGTGACTTTTAACTTATGTACGGAGCGTGTTTAGTTCAGTTTTAGGTAAGACACAGCAAACCAGCTGATGATAATGAATTCTTTGGATTGAATGTATCTTATCTGATTTGTATCCTAGTGGGAAATTATAGCTTTCGTGTGACAGATCGACGTAATTAGATAGTAATTTAAAATGATATACTGCGTGCTTGCTTAAATACTTATAACTTGATATGGAAAACTGATAGTTATTAATGCAATAATATATGATGGTTTCCGTGGTGCGGTTAGCAGTTTAGTGTAGTTAGTGCAGTCTGACACTGTTAACTAATGATTTTCTCTTCCTCTTCGTCAGATAGTGAAAAATGGCGATGATCCCGCCTGGCGTGAGTGCTTCGCCTTACTCTACAGTTCCCATGGTTATGGATATGGACCATGGCTACCCGGGACAGGGCCACCCCCATGGTCTCCCAATGCAGCAGGCCCCAGCCCCACCGATGCAGCAACCCCAGTACCAACCCATGATGCACGCTCAGAACCCCAACAACTGTATGGACAAGCAACAGAGCTCGTCAGAACCGTTAATAGTGGGGTCTGACCCTCCGTATCAGTGCAAGATATGTGGCAAGGGCTTTGCCATCCCAGCTAGGCTTGCGCGCCACCACAGGGTCCACACAGGAGAAAAACCTTTCAAGTAAGTACCGCCCCGGCTTTCTATTTGTGATGCTCTGATGTAAGGGGGAACAGTGTTTAAGTTGGTACATCCGACAGGGAAAGTGAATAAAGTGTTTGCTGTTTTGCGAATAATGGATATTGTGATGGTTAAAGTTTGCATGTGTATTGCAGATTATATCTCACTGTTACGTTAAGCTAAACCTATTAATCTTAAATTCTGTTCGTATTCGCTTGTCTTATGGTCTGCTATCCTCACTTGTATAATAAATAGTAATTTGACAAGGGATTCCGTTGATATTTTGACGACCTCTATCCCATTGCTCCAACCAATCCACCTTTATCTTATTAACATCACTTCTTAAGATATATATATGGTGAATTAATGAATTATTGCTGTTGTTCACCACTAATGTTTGTTATTTGACTTTTCCTCAGGTGTGAGTTCTGTGAGAAGACATTCAGTGTCAAGGAGAATCTGAATGTCCATCGTCGCATCCACACAAAAGAACGTCCATACAAATGCAACATCTGTGATCGTTCCTTTGAGCACTCTGGCAAGCTGCACCGACATATGCGAACCCACACTGGAGAGAGGCCCCACAAGTGCGAGGTGAGATTAGTACCCATCTGTCAAACATATTAACCCTGAGTATCCATTTGCTATTCTGAGTGAGCTCTTTCAACTTTTATTAGAAATTTAAGTCTATTTTTGCGACATATTAGTTGTTCAGGGTTTAAACCATGACATTTTTCGGCTTCAGAACTTGAAAGATTTATTTACAATAGTGTATTACAGTAGTAAGTTAATCACATTGATCAGGTATATGTGAAATAATGGAGAAGGGAATCCTGTTAGGCCTCATGAGTCCATTCCATTGACCGAGTACCGTTGGGAACGAGTTTCTAAATATTCACGTCAGATCAATGAAATTTATTGGTTGTTATTAGCTCAGGAGAACGTGGAAAACAACAAACAGGAGGCAGCAAATAGGATGTGTACTTGGTTTATTGGACAGATGAGGGTACCGTGTGCAAGGGAGCAGAAACAGGAGTGTGGAATCTTATACTTAACACGTGTTTCGACCTGCAGTCTTTCACGGAAGATCATTTATTGTTTACTTACTCATCCGAGGAAGACAGTAAGGTCGAAACACGTGTTAAGAATAAAATTCCCAACTATTTGTGTTTCCTTTGCTACCGTACTTCCCCGCAGCAAGTGTGTCATGTTAGTATAGGGAACTACATGTATGTTGTGCTTGTATGTATCTTATGGTTATAAATGTTACTAAATCTTTCTTATTGTTTTAGGTCTGTGGTAAAACCTTCGTGCAATCAGGGCAGCTAGTGATCCACATGCGGGCTCACACTGGAGAGAAACCCTACACTTGTGAATACTGCCAGAAAGGCTTCACATGCTCCAAGCAGCTCAAGGTACACATCCGCACACATACGGGCGAAAAACCCTACGAGTGTGACGTGTGTGGTAAAACGTTTGGGTACAACCACGTGCTGAAGATGCACAAGATGTCTCATCTGGGTGAGAAGCTGTACAAGTGTACTCTGTGTGAGGAGTTCTTCAGTTCTCGTAAAGGTCTTGACCGTCACATCCGCGACCACGGGAACTCTGACCGACCCTCCGCCAAGCAACATTCACCTCAAACTCAAGATGCATTGTGGAAACCATCCCCACCTTCCCCTGAGCCAGAAATCATGGAAGGAAGGGACGCCCACAGTTCTGGCTCCCCGCTCACCAACACTTCTCCCAACTCCGCGTCGTGGGACAGTGATTCTGTGGATCAACAGCTGCCGTTTCGTGAGTTCGGACAAGTCTCTGTTGAAGGGCCCAACGCCAACGGCCCAGAAGTCTACACCTGCTATGGAGTCGACAGTGTCGGCTCTCGATCTCCTGGATACGTCAGTGATGACAGTGGTCGAGGCGCTAGCCCCGTCAGTGACACTCTCTCCCCACCTCGATCTCCAGTCTCTTCTGGATCTCCTCTAACTCCGCCCCACATCATGGACGCGCCTCCAATGACGCATCAGTTACCTGCAGGATCCTCCTCAATGGATTATAACGTTTTGCTGCACCGTCTCTATCCAGACCTTGTGGTACCCAAGCCCGAAGCGTCCCGGCCTAATGGCAACCAGCGCCTGGCTGTTATCACTACCGAGTCTGGAGAGCGTCTCACCTGCCCATACGATCTGCTTTTGTCTCTTCAAAGAAAAAAGGAAATGAGCTTCTATGACGAACACAAAGTTGCCCTGGATCGGGAGGCTATACGCCGTCAGCAGCTGCAGCTTGAGGAGCACCTGATGCGTGAGGAGACACGTCGCAAGCGTGAAAGTGCATTCATCAGCACCGTGCAGCGAGTATTGGAGGCGCTCATTGGCACCGAGCGACTGGGGCGTCTGGGCCACCCAAACACCTCTGTGGACGACGTGCTGATGAAAACTCTGCAGCTAATGGGGTCACAGCCATGCAAGGAGCCCTCACTCAGCCCCATGGACCGAGTGAAGGTTAACCTCAGGCTGTTGCTGGAGTGTAGTGTCCCTGACCAGGATATGTGGACCAAGTTCGGCTGGAAAGGCAAACCCATCGATGACATCGTTTCAGAATTCTTGGATTTCTGTTAAGTTTGCATGGGTCAGATGCAATTGCTCACTTCTTCACGGGACGTCAGTCTAATATCTGTGAAGAGTCACTGTAACGTTATCCATATTCTTGCTCACTTGTAAGTCAGTCTGTCACACCTGCCAGAGTGGGACTAGTTCGTGACTACTAAGGCAGAGTACTTGGTGGAGCGGGAGCTGCCGGCCCCGTCCCGTGCCGTCCTCCTGTGCCCCGGGAAATTGATCTCAGGGCCACTCTCCTGGCCTCTTGCTCAGTATTTGTAGCTTTACCTTCTACTTAAGATTACTCTAGTCGTGTTGTGGAGCTCACCACTTCTTTGTTATGTACATTCCATAATATTTATATTTAATGCATATAAAGTGGTTAAACTACTTTGATGTAAATAATGAAATCTATTTTAGATGTACTGTTTAATATGTGCAACGAAAATAAAATTATGACAGTTTGCAGTTATGTCATTTAGCTCAGTTTATATACCCCAACAAGGTTAAAGTTTATAGGACTTCCTAAGTACAAGTATACCAAAATCGATGGAAACGAGTTATTTCGTGACATTAAGGTATACTTAAACATTTCATATTGCTTACTGAAGTCTGTCTTGAGATGAATTATGCAAGAATTTGCTACAACTTGACCAAAATGTTGACATTTACAACAGGTCGCCCACTTGCCAACAAATGTTTATATTAGTCTCTGAATAATTCATCTAAACGAATACTGTGTGCCAATGTTCGTGACATCATGCAGTAATGATAGCGTAACTGTTATTTCACCAAGGAAACATCCTTGAGGTGAGACAAAGAAACTTCCCGCGCGACCACTCGACCGGCAACACTTGCTGCATCATTCCGATACCGGCTCGAGAATTTTGCCTTGGGATAAAACAAATGAATTACATAACTCAAGAGCGGTATAGGATATACTGACTCACAAGGCATCTCAGGATGTACTTAAACAATCATCAAACGCTTAATAGTGCGAAGATCATCGATAAATTGCGTTTTCCGAACGCATTTGTCAACCTTAAACAGATTATGAGAAAGACGTCTAATTCGCTCATGGTATATGTGAACGGGCTTTTGGTACGGAAAGAACTTGGTCAGTCGTAATATATCGAGATTTATTCCATACAAACCAAGAAGATATTGATATAAGAATACGGGTAGTGAAGTACTTAACTCCAACCCACACAATACCCCACTTATCAGACCCGGTAAATGCCAAACACCGCTTGCCACTTTACCAGAGCTCAAATACTTGATGCTTCTCGCGGGTTTTTTGCCTTAATAAGGATTTACTGGGAATCTTGATATTCCATGCTTTATGTAGGAGTAAATCAGTAATGGACACTTTAGAATTGCTACTTATGCAAAGAGGGTACAAAATAATTAAGACTAATTCCAGTAGTATTTAAGCATATGATATAGTTTAAAATTGGGTAATTCTTGCAATTTTACAAATTAACTCCTGTTGGAACTTTTATAATGCTTGAAAACAACATGCACTATTAAGCCTAACATAAGCAAAGGCATGATGCAGTTACAAGTAAGTACTGCATATTTCATTTCAAGGAAACAAATTTATTCTTATTTTTAAGAATGAAATCTTATTCAAGATCTAGAAGCCAATTACACGATTCTTAATACCGCTATAAGTTGAAAAAATAAGATATATGGCATACATTTTCATTTCACGATGATATCTCAAGGTCGAACTGGTTCTTGCACTTAAATCGGTCTGCAATGACAGATTCATCATGTGAAGGATGAGGAGGAACACTTACAAGAACAAACCTCTTTGTGCGTCAAGCAATGAAGGGCAGCAGCCGGACATATACTGTTCCTCTGTAAAGACCCTTAAATAATATCCCATCCTTCTGTCCTCGGCTGAAACACGACATTTAGAAAGCAAAAATCCTGAGAGGGGCTCTAAATCATCGACTTTGCGCTTTTGAGATGAACAGGTCAAGTCAGACACTTCGAGTCCTGGTTACGGGACGGGTGATGGGGGATGGAGGAGGAATCCCCAGTAACCCTAACCACGGGACCAACAAAGCTGTTCCGAATTCAATACTGTTGTCGGCTAGTTTCTATGCTGTATAGAATGTTATGACGTTTCGTAAGAGCAACTCTTTCGAGTTTCACGATATATATATATATATATATATATATATATATATATGTATGTATCATCGTACCCTGCCTGCTCAAGGTCAAGCCGCGGGTGAAAAAGTCACTTCTGGCGAGGTTGTATCACTATCAGCCAACGAAAAGGAGTACAGTCGCGTCAGGGGGTGCAATCTGTTGCTGGGTGAAGAGCCTTGGACTTGCAGGAGGCTCTAAGGTAATTATATATATATATATATATATATATATATATATATATATATATCAGTTTCCTGCAAAAGCGAGGTGGCGTCAAGGACAGACGAAGAAAGACCTCAGTACGATTTGCACCTGCAGTCTTACTGTAACAGCATATTGCACCGACATTAAAGGAAACTTTAACGAAATCATATAAAATCTGATGAAGTAACACTCTCGACTACACATGAGTCCGGCGACGTCCTTGTTACGCCTGGACTTGCACATGACTCTAAGAGAGCCACGCACACTGCGGCCCGCCCGCTGCAGCCTAGCTTGCAACAAAATGAAGCTCTCCTGTTGCCTACCAGGTAACTGCACCATTAACTGTTGCGATATCTGTGTGAGCAGCAACTGCCAAGGGGGGGGGTGAGGTATAAGGAAAGGGGAATAGACATGGCTTCGGTGCATCCGTACTGACCTCTCAATGGCTGGTAATTACACAACCAGGCTGTTCGTCAATGGGTACAGACATTCCGTTGATGTGTACCTAACCTCTGTGTCAACGGTTCAAGCTCAACAGGCAGCCATTAAATCCACTTTTTGTACTGTGAAGGACTATGAAGGTCAGTCAATACCAATATTTCTCGAGTTATCAGTGAATGAATTTTGGAAGAATACTTCAGCTATCCAAACATTGCCTGCCACTGTGGATGGCAATAACGCAAACGACAGGCCGAGTGGCTTGTGGATCTTCATTACCAGTGATCCCTACGTCACCTGGTGTATGACAGGCACTTTGAGTGAGTGGCTGAGGCCAATCATACTTTTCCTCCTCTGAGAAATATGACAGAGGCGAGATAGTTCCTCCTCCAGGGCTTCCAGTGTTTCCAAATCGTACATAGATGTGCGTACGTATGTACGTAAGACGACTGCTGAGGTAATGTGGGTCCTGTGGTTGCACCATCGACGGGCATCGGGATCATCTACCATGAAACGAGCGAAAGAGAACAAGAGGTGTAGGAATGGCCGACACCGTCATCTACGTCAGTGAGAGCACGACTGCTCATCCTCGTTTTCAATGTCCTGTATGATCACTTTACGCAAATTGCGAGTTATCAATTTGACTTCTGTAAGATCCTAGTGCCCCTGGCGTATCCCCCTACTGTACCATCGGAGACGTCAGTCTCTCGTGATCTCTTCCTTTAATCTACTATTTTTATTTTTTTTCATTTCTTCGATGGTCTCTTAGAACTTCTCCACCACCTCACCCGCTCCAACTGTCTTACTAGCTCCGTCCTGAACCATCACGATCCGTCAGTTCATGAACCTGTCTATCCATCCTGTTATTTCCCTCCGTTGCTGTATCTCCCGGGTTTCCTTGCGCTGTCCATTTCTGGGGAAAGATTCCTTCACTTTCATGAAGTCTTCGGAATTTTCAGTTCCATCCTTATCAACATTAAGACCATATCATCTTTTGCCACATTGTCCCCTTCCTCTGAACGAGATACCAGTGAGTCATCTGTCCCTCACTGGCTCCTGTTTCATCATTCTGATGGTGTGCATGAATGTGGACCTTGCTCCTCATACCTCATCCAGTGCATCATCCACCTATGTTGTTTTCATCCAATCACCCGTGATGACCCGACTGTCACCTTAAGTTCTCCAAGAACTTTTTTCAAAAGATTTCGACGTTTTTTTTCCTTTTGGCTGTCAACATCTGTGGACCCACCAGACTTCTGCCTTTCCTCTGCCACTCTCTCTCTCGAACTCACTCTAGCCAGCTCTCCCGCCGTGGTCCCACTCACTTCCAGGCTTCCAGGACCTCATCTCACCCCTGGTGTGTCTTCGGCGTTGCCATGAGCGTTTTCATCCGGTCTGCTTCCAAGGCGTTCTCTTCATTCAGCTCAGTTCTGCTTTATGTCCCTCCTTATTCAGCTTAGTTCCATCTTACATCCCTCTTCACTCTGCCTAATTCTATCTTACACCGCTCTTCATTCAGCTTAGTTCCACCTTAAATCCCTCTTCATGCAGCTTAGGTCCGCCTTATATCCCTCTTCAAGCAGCTATGTTCCATTTTATCTTCTTCATTCAGCTTAATTCCATCTTATTTCGCTCATCGTTCAATATAGTTCTATTATCTTTCCATGTTCAACTTGCTTCATTTTATCTTATTTCTTTTTCATTAATTCACCTGGGTGCTATCTTCCTTCCCGGATCATTTATCTCCATTCTATCTTATTTCCTTATTCATTTAGCTTGGTCTTACCTTACACTTCTCTCATTCAAGCTTCATTCTGTTTTCTTCATAATTCAGTCCGGTTATACCTCACTAACCCGGTTCATTCAGTTGGATTCCCTTGTTCTCCACCTCATTCAAGCCTGAATCTATCATATTTCCTTATATTAAAGTCGACTCTTCCTCACTTCCTGGCCCGGTTCGTTCTGATCGATTCACTCGTACGTATTTGGTTCATTTAAGTTGTATCACTCGGTTACAGTGATTTCCGCCGCTGTCTAAAAAAAAGAATATATATTTATATATCATTATATTACCTAGTGTGGAGGAGTTGAGGAGGAGTTCTCGCTCAGGGAGTTGAGACGTGTGGTTGGCCGTCCGGCTCTACCCCGAGGGCCATCACCAGCGAGAAACCAGAGACTGTGGTTTGGGAGGCAAGAATGTGATGGAGGTGGCCGGGTTATGTAAGCCTGACATAACGTGGACGGCGTCGGAACTCCCGTTTTCGTTGGCGCTCAAAACCAGGGGGGTTACCTCGTCCAGCGTATGACACAGCCAACGCACGTACCTCCACACACGATACGCTGTCCTGCAATGCGTTGTCATATATGTACACGTGTAGAGTTAATATACCTTCTAATGACATATATGTATCCCCCATATCTGATCGCCGTTTCGCACGTTAGCGTGGTAGTGCTGAGAACAGACGAAAAAAGGCCGCATCCGCTCACATCCATTCTCTTTCATGCGTAATGCACCAAAACCACAGCTCCCTATCCACACCCTGGCCGCACAGACCTTTCCATGGATTACCGCCGACGCTTCACACGCCCTGGTTCAGTCCACTGACAGCAGCACCTCGACCCAAGTATACTATATCGTTCCAATTCACTTTATCCCGTGCACGCCTTGCATACTCCTGCATGTTCAGGCCCCGATCGCTCAATATCTTTTTCAGTCCATCCTTCCACCTCCAATTTGTTCTCCCGCTTCTCCTTCCCTCCACTTCTGACAAACACCTCCTCTTAGTCGACTTTTCCTCACTCATTCTTCCCGTGTGTCCAAACAATTACAATTACAGCACACCCTCTTCTGCTCTTTCATCCATATTCCTTTTATTACTTGCTCGATCAAACCACCTCACACGACATATTATTCTTAAACATCTCATTTCGAACATATCCACCCTCCTCCATACAGCATTATCTATGGCCCATGCCCCACATCCATATACAATTGTTGGGACTACTGTACCTTCAAACATTCCAATTTTTGCCCTACACGATAAAGATCTCCCTTTCCACACATTCTTCAGTGCTCCCAGAACCTTCTTCCCCTCATCCACCCTACGACTCACTTCCGCTTCCATGGTTCCAGTCCTGCCATGTCCACTCCAGGTATCTAAAGCACTTCACTTCCTCCATTTTTTCCCCATTCAAACTCACACCCCAACCAAGGACCCCCTCAACTTTTTTTTATGTTAGCTGAGACGACACGGGCAATCGAGGCCGTAAAGGCCACCCTAATGACGCTATTATATATATATATATATATATATGTGTGTGTGTGTGTGTGTGTGTGGCACTACTAGTTTTATGGAGACAATCCACCTCTTCAGGTGCCAACAATCAACAAAGTTATTTAAATCCCGACATCACTCCCGGGGCGGGGTACCGTCTGATGCTTGCCCTCAAATATCAGATACTGATGTCATGAGCGGCTCTGACCGTTAAAGGGAGTTGAGATGCCTTGTGGTTAGGGGGGGTGCCTTGTGGTCAGGAGGGGAGGTGGTTGAGTCAGGGTAGGTAGATGCCATTTGGACAAAAAAGAATTTTTAAGTTTGGTGTATTTAATAAATCTTTCATAATGATTTGACTGAAAATTGGATGGGCTTTAAAGTTGCCTGGGGACAAATTAAAAATCTTAGTATTAGCAATTAATATGGACTCAATTGTGTTACGTGTGGCTTAGTCAGCGTGTATAGGTTAAGAGACCACACTGGCCTGACCCACCTTGACCGCTGAGTGATTAAGGAGGGTTTGTCGGAGGGGGTTGACCTGGGTAGCTGGGTGTGTCCAGGCCCACTTTTTTATATTTTCGTTTTTTGTCAATTCTCTCATAATGATTTGGTTGATGATAGG
>JAYMFT010048990.1:0-15318 GCA_038088735.1 Panulirus argus
AGATAGATAGATAGATAGATAGATAGAGAGAGAGAGAGAGAGAGAGAGAGAGAGAGAGAGAGAGAGAGAGAGAGAGTAAAAACTAAAATTATACTTTTACATACACAACTGCGTTTATGATACTGGTTTATTGTCATGACGTGACCTTTACAAGTGGGAGGAGGTTGGACATACACATACCTAATGTAAAAAGGCATCGTAAGATCGTAGTTTTGATATCGAGTTCGCTCATGTGATACAAATGTTCCTCCCACAACCACTTAACGCTCACAAACATGCCAGCCATTCCTTCCGCACCAGCTTAGCTCTTGCCATTCGATCTATACATATGACGACTGCTTAATCTGTTCTTATCAAACACAGAAAAGCTCTACATTTATCAAAACTGAGATTTAGGTTCGAGCACTGTTTTCTTCATTGTTTATTTCACAACAGAGAGATCGAGGTTGCGGTTGTTGTCTATACATAACACAGTACAACCTTTCCCCATCATAAAGCCTCACGAACTCTCGCCGCCAGACGAGTAGTCGTGCCAGCAACACTCACGTTCGTGAAAGTGTGACCGTGACATTTTCCAGCATTTATGTCAGGAACCTAACGAATTCATTCCTCAGGGAATGTTGATGTTTTCGTCTTCCTCTTATATTGTATCGTCCAAGTGTGTTCCTGTCTACCTCTCTATCTTTCCTATTGGATACAAGCAAAGTTCATAACTGGAAGAAAATGTCATTTGAAAATCCGTAGACCAGATGACCGAATGATCATATGATAAACAGGTCAGCGAGGCAATTCAAAGTAGAACAGGGACGTCTAAGTGAGTAAAGACCTGGTAGCTTCGTCATAATGGTAAGTGTCTCTAGTATGCAACTCAACCATCCAGACCCATCTGTTCTTCCTGTGTCCTTCGCCATATCCGACTGGACTCTTCGCTTGGCCTGGAATGTTCCTTCTGCTGTTTCAGAACTCTAAAAGACATTCCTCGAGTTATGGGTGGCATAGCAGCTAGGCTGCCCCTCCTCCCGTCCCACTCGAGCACTTGGATGTCCTTGCCCTTTACCAGCCTGTAGGGTTGAGGTCTGTTGGAACCAGTTCAGAAATTAATTCTCAGGAACGAGGTGCATGTTGCCCTTGGAAGTATCAAGCGTGTTTGCAAGCAGTTACAGCAAGATAAACTGATTAGCATAGCAAAAATGGGTATAAAAACAAATCGTGAATACTACAGGTTGAGAGTAGTTTACTTCAGTAAGGGTAATGAAGATGGATTTAGGCGAGACATGCTCAATGGTGGTGGAACATTTGTTTATAATAGCACGAGGCGTGGGCTCCACCTAATAGTCTGTTGCTGTTTATAGTCAGTTGTATTAAGTTCTTCTCAGATCATAAGTGTTAGACTGCTATACGAAAGAATGCGTGGGAATACTGACGAAAGGTGAGTGATATCAAAAGATCTTTACAGTGCAGGTATGTAATTTCTAAGATTATTACTTACAAAATTACTGTATAAAAACCCAAAAGTGACAAAGTTGCATAAGGGCCACGTAATGATGGGAGAGAAATACACATTTCTCGGTGGAGACTGCAAATATTTGCTAAGGCGTACCTCCAAAGGAGCCAATCATGATGGATAGAATAAATGGACTTATACAAGGTAAAGTGGGACTTGAAGTCAGGTATAGGCTCCTGGGTGATACTGGGAACAGTGAGAGGACTCGAGGGATACAACCCCGTCGAGTATGAATGCTGAACGTACACAGATTTACTACGAGGATGAAGGTAGACAGAAATGGACAGACGCAGTAGTGGAACTCTTCAAGACTGAAATGTTTATTTTCGAGTGTAGAAATGAAGATGTAAATGGAAACTTTGGCTTTACTTGACGAACCAACTTACTGTACAGAGTTGAAACTCAAAAGGCTTCATAATTATTCGCATGTAAGTCAGTGTTGACATCATCACACTAGGCAAAAGCTTGGGATGTGTGTGAGTGGACTGAGAAGCTGCATGAGCGTGACCTACCCCGGCATATGGGAAACCAAGTTACGGTAATAGAAACATATTGTTGTATTTCAGTGCTTACTGAATACCTCTCATCACCTCATGCATAGCTTCACACCACGTCTCTTCAGCTCATTTACAGCGTCACACCACATCCCGTCACATAGATAGAGATACAAAATAAGTTTATTGACCACAGCTTACAGTGTGTAAAGATATAAATCACAAAACAATATAAAATAATTAGAAAAGGAATACTTTCACAAATTACCAAAATAACACAACTGCCGTCCAACATAAGAATTTCATAAGCTATTAAACACACATAAAAAGTAGGTAATCAGCAAATGAAACACTTAACTGCAACAAGATCGAAACTATAAAAAGAGATTCAAATTGCACTTTAGAAACAGTGTTTACAAATATCACATCCCTATAAAATGACTATGAAATTATCGGCGAAATTGTCTATTTATTAACTGTAAGTACATACAGGGCGCCACACACGTCTCATCACCTCGAACACGGGGTCATTCATACAACTCGTCGCATATGTTTTCCTTCAGAAGCAATCTAAGCACATCTGACACGACAGCCGTCAAGATATTCCTTGCAGCATAGGGCCGTCGGGTAGCGTGTCCAGCAGCTGTGTGTCAAAGACGAGTTTACTGGACCCGATTCATTAGTCAGGGTTAATGACCTGCCTGGAAACACGCGTCATGCTGGAAGGGTTAACCTGGGTTGCCAGCGTCTCAGAATTTGCCAGGGTGATGATTGTTGTTGGCAGACTTGTAAGTGTTGTAGGCATCCAACCGGAACTGTCTAACTTCTTTTCTTGATAGATTTGGTCCAGTGAAACAAATAAATTGTTTGCAGTGACATAAGATTACGCTCAATCTTTTACAATTCGATTTTCAAAAGGTAAACGAACATTTACCTAAAATTGATATTGGTTATTTCTCTAATGCACAATTATTCTTAAAATTCTTCTCTTTTTTTATTACATTATCATTCACTGGAATTTTAACATCATTTATTCTTCAAGTAAATGAAAGGTAGTCATTTAACAAATTAAACATTACTCATTATCATTTATAAGTCATTTAATTCCACATCATTACCAATGAGTTAAACTAATTACCAGACCCTGCGAGGCCCGGCTTCGTCATTACAGACACCACCATTATTTTTTCCAAAGCTGGACACACTTCATCTCCAGCAGCCCAGCTAATTAGGGTTGTCTGATGGAACCCAACCCCCCTCAACCTCGACGCATTCACACAAGGCAGTTTGATTTGCAGTGGCAAAATCTCACCTTAGTGGCTTAAAATTCCTTGACCTAATTCATGCCAAATTTATTCGTTTGATTAGGTTTCTTTTCTTCAGTAATTCATAAGATCCTCCTAGGGCTCTGTAAGCTGTTTAATACAAAGGTGTGGCTCTTGAAGACGGTGGGATGACCGTTTGGTATATTGGCCAAGCGTCACCCTATTTTACTCAAGGGTCGTAGCACTGTGCTCACGATGCGTACTGCCGTGCTCAAGGGCTCGAGTATTTCCCCGTCCGTCCTGGTAAGGAACAACAAGCCTAGCTAGCTCCCTCGCCCTTCGCAGGGTGTTGCCCGGTTCTTTATGGATGGTGTAATTATGGGATCGACCCTCGCACGGTGGCGGAGGTGCGCTGGCACACTTCTTGACTTCCTCATCTTTTTCCTTGGCGTCGACTTGTCTTATCTGTAATTTGCTGACGTCATCAGTAGGAGGAAGAAATTTAATAGCAACGAAATTACCCCATACTGTTCTCACAATTTTGATTTCGACACCAGAGGTTGTTGTCTCTGTCGGCTATTACTCTGAGACCCATAATGGTGTCAGGGCTGAGGCGTATTTTCTCTTTCTAGCTACAGAGCGTTACATAATGCGCCACGATGTACGAGTGCGCGGGTTTCTTCCCTTATGTGTACATAGCCTGACAGGGTCCACCGGTTTTAACAGGAACGGTCTTACACTGTCCTTCGCCAACTCTTGTACACCGCAAAAAGGAAACTGAAACCGATTGTTTAAGTAGCTTTTCCGTTACAGATCATAGCAGAACATTATGGATCCAAGTGATTCAAGAAAAGTAGGGATGCTAGACCGCTCGATGGCTTCCAAACGCAGCCCCCCCCCCCCTCTCTCTCTTTCTACCGTGATTAGTTTCTCAGAAACCTCCTTTCTGATCTTACCAGAAACCCCCTCCCACCGAGAGCGAGTGACGTCATTACTATAGCGTGACTCAAGGTGTACTACACCCAGCAGGAGTGAGGTGATAACGCTGATATCAGCTGCGAGAAATAAATCATCTGAGAGTAAGGTAAAACGCCCTCTTCCCTCCTGCCACACCTCCCAGTCTTGTATTACCTCAACCAACACCAGATGGCGTATGTAGAGACAACCCTGGCCTCACCCTTGCTGTACGGGGGACACAAAGTGCTATAAGGCTAGGCGGTGACCTTAAGCAAACAAGGAACTGATCATATATTCTGGCCAGAATTCAACAATTATCTCCGAAACCAAATCAGAAACCCCTCAATAAATACCATTCCTTACGTTAGGTTTTATTTGGATGCTGTCTAATGTTCCAGTAAAGCCAGATGCATCAACTCGATTGAAAGCATCATAGAATCGAATTTCCAGGGCCATAAGTCCATAAGGAACCCTTTGAAGAGAACAAATGACCTAATTATCGCGTTCATGGCGCAGATCAATTACTCGGGCGTTTCTACACTTGACTCTGGTCGGCAAGGATGGTATTGTTAGCTTTCCGACTTTCCCCAAGAACTAACATCCGTCTAGTGTAATGTGGTTATGGAGATTGCAACCGTCTTTGCATCTTTAAATGCCAACACCCGGTCTGTGCCTCCTGACTCCTGCACCAGATTCTTTGTTCGCACTCGGGCGGGGTTCTGCCAGAAGGCGACGAACTACAGCAAGCTTCAGGAAAATCATGAGACTATGATGATACTATACCTCTGTTGCACTGCTTCAAGTGGCCATGTCGCCGTGGTTGCACGTATCCAAGGTCAGATGATTGAGGAAATACATCCAAGTCGATACAGACAAGCAAAAATACCACACATTCAGACATACCAATATACTATATATATATATATATATATATATATATATATATATATATATATATATATATATATATATACAGCACAAATACACACACATATGTACATACGAAAGTAAATGTATCTTTATATGCAAACATCTAAACATACACAGCATTATGCACAAGCACATACAAACATGCACCGACAATACATTCATATGTAAACTCTGGTGATGTATACCCAAAATTGTGAGTCACGCCAGTCTACCTGCGTCAGGTACGGGACAATGAAACTTCCCGGATGTAAACAGCACCTAAGCACCAGTTTCCTGCAGCCCTGTACAAAGCTGACCAGAACTTAAACATTCATAACACTCTGTCATCACTGCTCCAGTCAGGTAATAATATACATCACGACGAAATTTCGTGTTGTATTCGATTAAAGCATAAATACTGAATTCGGATCAAAAAATATATGAAACTGCTAAGAATGGTAGTCATCATCATCATTATAATCATCATCACACACAATGCAGACCCTGTGGAAGTCTGCCTGAGTAGCCAGAGCGACCCTGGGTAGCTGGAGAACTTCCTTGTGTTGTTTGATCGTACTTCAGGTAAACAGCTTCATTCATCACTGTCAGATCCTGAGGCTTACTTGAGCAAACTTGAAGACCTCACAAAGTAAGGTAGGGTCGGGTCTGAAGCATAAATGTTCCCAAACTTAGAAAAATCAGTTAAGTCGATGTGAAGTCAGAGCAAAGCACTTTGTGGTACAATCACAAGTCCTTCCTCGAGACTCTGACATCGTGAACTTCATAACCTGTTTCTGTGTGTCTGTCACAAACTGCATATTCTTGCTCACGGGGTGATTCAAGAACATACATGCGTGCACCCTTTGTGGTGTGTAATTTTCACACGTTACAGCATTCAGCTCACCGACCCCACCCTCTGCTTACACGCTGCAAGGACAGCCTCACAACAAGCATCAACAAACTACTTGCTTCCTCCTCTACCTTTCAACACCGAGCACCAAACATGAATCCGCGATATCCAAGTTCACAACGGTCGTGGTGTTGGGTTCTGCCCGTGAATCAGCATGATCTACCTACAGACATTGTGACAAGAGCCAGACAGAGCCGCATCATCAGTGTCTATTCGTATCATTGAGCCAATACAACACAACAATGACGACGTTGTTACAGGTTGCACTGTAGAAGGAGGACCAGTGGTAAAGGGTGCGACTCGCTAATGATGATACTTTACCTTCTGGCACGACTCGCCTGCCAGCGGTCAGGGAGGTCTAACTGGGTAGTCTCCGCTAATTTGAAAACAGGTTCCTGGAAGAGTGTCTCTCCTCGACCATATTCAGCAGCAGTTGTGGACTTATCACTGAGGGTCGTTGTTGTTCTTGGTGGTGGTGGTGTGAGAGGAAAGTGGCACACGGCGTAGTGGTGGCAGTGAAACGACAGGCGCTGGTGGTGGCGATGATACCGCAATAGGTGGTAATAGCAGCGATGTCATAAGCACTCCACGTACCTTATTAATCGTTTAATCTTCCAGTCTGCTTTGTTTTTAACAGTGTCATATCATCTATTTCAGTTGTCATCAAAACTTGCTAAATAGCACCTTCTAACCTCAATGTTAAAAAGTTTAAATTCTCATCCACAGCATCAGAACACACCTCTGTAATGAGGAATATGCCGAGGGACAACATGGAAGGATGCTGGGGTCAGCACCTCCCTCGATAGCCTGTCTGTTCAAATATCTCGCAATGTTCTCTCCTTTGGTTTATTGTTTGATGTTTGCAGGGGAACCTCAGTCACTGAAAGTTTAACATTTGCTCTTAAACAGACTTGTTCTCGTGATGTGTTTAAGGAGAATATAAGATAGTATCGATTTTACCAAGAGCGTTTTGTTTTCTATTATTAGTAATTCAATGTTTTCATTCTTTACAGTAACAGTTTAACCTCATTTAGACACTTTAACACACATATTCGATTACCATGTGCAGACAAATCCTGAATCTTTTTTATGTTCACGATGTGTTCGAAACGTTCTCTAAAAACTAATTCCCAGGCGATCTGTGTGATCTGTCTCCTTCAGTGGCCAACTATGCCTTCCCTTCCGAATGATAGAAAACTGTTTTTTCTATGCTTCATCTTTCTTCTTTTCAACTTTTGCATGTCTAACAGAGTTCCAGTTTTTTATATCTAGGTCAAGCAACGAGAACCTTGGCAGACTTAAACCTTGGTTAAGTGTTTCTAATAACATTTTTGTCTTCCATATCTAAGCTCTCGTTTTGATGTTATAACTGCAGGAGACAGGCATTATTCGTTCGAATTTCAATGGTAAATTCTGTAGCAATTAATATGAAGAATTCGCAAACAGATGGAGAAAGACACGTTCTCTCGCTACTGCTGGCATCTCGAGGGAATGAAAAGAACAGGTGACAGGGTTCGTACTGTTGGAAGCACGCCTTGGTGCAGCCCATCTGGAAGTAAGGGAACCGCTCTAGCCCCTCCAACTTTCGCCCTTTTGCTCTCACTTTTCCTGTCTCTAAAGCCTTTGAAACTCTTCTTAACTCACTTTCTCAAACATTTGGAATACCATTCCCTTATTTATGATTACCAGCACGGATTTCGTAGTGCTAAGTCTACTAGCGATCTCTCCTATGTGACTCACCTCTTTGCTTTCTGAACTTCCTTCCTTTGGTCTTCTGCTTCTTTCTATTCCCTAATACAGTTTCGTTACTGGTTGTTCCACTGCAGCTGTTGACGGAGCGCCTTCCTCCTATTATCTCAACAACTGTGGTGTTTCGCAGGGTTTCTTGCCTCCTCCTCATATTCGTTCTCTTTCTCATACTGAACATATTTCCTCTCTCAAGTCGGACCTGTGCAGCATCTCAGTACTGGGAAACAGTAACCTATTTAAATTGAATTGTGCTAAAACGCAATTCCTCCCTATACTTCTCTCTGTCACTCTCTGTTTAATTTCAAAACACCACGATTCATCCCTCATCAATTTTCCATCACGTCTCTTCAACAACCCCTTTCTTTGCGTTACGATGTTGCTGCTCTCTCCCACTTATTTCTTTTTCTCTCTCGAACGGCTAAGCTGTGGAACTCTCTTCCCCCTTTCGTCTTCCCCTCTTCTTACAACTTTTCTGCCTTTGGAAATTAGCTCTGTAAACACCTGTGGAGCTCTAATTAATTTCTATATTATTTTTCTCTTGCTTTATTCCTTTCCAGCAAGAAAGCTTTTGATTGGTGCATATTTTGCCCGTGTCGCGTTGGCCATTGGAGAAGGAAAAATGGTCATAGCACTCTCGTCATACTGAATACCATTTTGACCATAATAATGGGATCAGTGTTTTCACTGGTCGACTCTTATCATTGCTGACTACAATTATCAACAGTTACTTTTAATGAACATGTGGAGGCTAATAAAGTAAATTCCATCATGAAACGATTCTTCACATATCTGCTAACACCTAGAAAATGTCTTTCAAGTCTTCGTTCCTTTCAAGAAGGTGAGGAAAATGACACTTGAATGCTACTTGCTTTGACCAAGAAGTCTTATGTTTGGTAATCTTACAAACCAGTCAGTAAGATTTGGCTCATAATATATCTGCGGATCCTTCATTGTTTACTGTGCTAAGATTTTACGTAACTGATGAAATTCTTCTTTGTTGACACATGGGAAGATCTGGAATCTAAAGTATGATAGTTTGTTGTTATTTGTGAAAGAAAAAAGCCCCGTCAGGAGGCTGAGAGGGAAGTGAAGAGGGAAAGATAAAAATGACAGGAAAGGGATTTTAGATAAGTGGGAACACGCCCTCCGATATCAGGCTTTTAATGGACGAACAACAAGGCCTCAGAGCTGGAAGCGCTGGCCAAAGCATTGTGAAAGTAACTCTACGTTTCGTTCAAGGTGACAATGCGACCAATTGCAGTCCTGATACCTCTGAAGAGGCCATACCCTGCAGAAACCTTGAGGTTAACATGTTTTCCTTTTCTAATTATCCAGTGGGATTTACTCTACAATGACAAATAGATCATGGAACTTACACTTACCAGTCTCGTGGAAACTGACCTACTTGCTATGACCATGAGCCATTAACGTAGACTCACACTCTGATGGACCATGCAACGAAGTTCGAATGACTGCTTCTTGTACTCCTTTATTGCCCAGAATCCACCTGTCCAAACTGGAAATGCCAACTCTAGAAGACTGTTTCAGTAATTGGATAGATAATGCATTGTATTGTTAATTTTTTTTTTTCTATGCGTCCAAGGTTCAGTGTTGGTTATGTGCCATCAGTCAACCTGTTGCTGCTTCGAATATTGTCAACAACCACAGAGTTGTATTGCACAGCATTCTGAAGAATATGATCCATAATACTATCTTCAGTGATTTAAAGTCATTCTTGAGCTTGACATATCTGCCGGTTGTCTCTGGCGAGGCCATAAGCCCGAGCATCCAGCCTCACAAAACTCTTGTATCATGCTGGAAAGCCTTTCTCTTCGCCCACCACCATTGTTGTCCCTCAGGCAGACCTTGTTCTTCGTGGGCCCCACAGTGTTGCCACTCACCATAAACAAAAGGCTCTTTGCAAAGATTTTTGTCCTTCATAAAAAATTGTAACATCTCTATTTCTAATTTTGGATAAAACATCCCTGCCAAAGCAGCTGTTGGGTCTACAGCCATTAAAACCTCTGGATATTTGTTCTATTATCCAAGATCTGAAGAGTTGTAATGGTGGCACTGAGGCAAATATGATTTAAGTTGCCTTCGATCGCCACAACACATTCTTAGGTGCAAGCAAATAATCCCAGTTTGCTCTCATATATCCGACCCCCAGCTGGTCTCCAAGGCCTCCTAGGTAGGCAGCTCCACCCTTCATCACCCTCCTCCATACCACCGTTCCTCCCGCCTTAAACTGACGTCAACCTCCTTTTCCCTCCTCCTGCCAAGATTCCCTTTCTCCTGCCCCTCCTTAGCCCGGCAGAAGTCGCTGGTAGTGGCCAAGGCGGGCGAGCTAGGTCAAGAGGCGGGGTGGGTCACAGGGCGGAGTCGACAGGAGGAGGAGCCACTCACCGATGAAGACGGAAATTCCATTCTAGCGGGCAGCTGAGTCACTACAGGTTGGCTTTCTGTGTGAGGAAATTACCCGTGGATTGTATTTTGATTATATTGTATATACGAACACGAAAGGAAAACAAAATAATGAGATGAAGATCCATCAATAAAAATTTCGATAATTCTTAAAGTTTTCCACAAAAAAAAGAAAAAATTCTGGCGATCAAAAATGCAGAGGAATGGCGGAGCTCCTGACAGAGAGGTAACGTTCGTTACTTCACCCGATGAATTCTGTGTAGAGCAACTCTGTTTTGTCAGCTCTATTCTTTGCGTTACAAATGTCATTCCTGGCACTAAATTCAGCTATTTTATTTTGGGCTGCTAGAACACCTATAGTAGAGTCGCATGTTTTATCATAGCTTTGTGAATATCTTCGGCATTAGCATATCAGTTAATGTACATCTTTCATTAGTAAATGCTTCATTAAAACCTGAAAAATTTATTGACATTGTTCTTTTCTTTCGCAAAGAAAGATAAAAATCTGAGCAATGTTGTGTAGGTTGTCATCACAACTACCACAGCTGCAGCCTGCGGCTTCTTCTGGGGTTCTCATCCCTCGCATTTTCACCTCATCTTCGACTAACACTAATGTGTCTCCGCTTCGTGTTCTGTTTCATCCCCTTTTGTTCCTACTGATGGGCTTTGTGCAGATATTGCATCCTCTCCGCCTGCTCCTGCTTAAGTTAGTGGTCACATGGCCTAACTATAACCCAGGTAAAGTATCTTAGTTTTGCACAATAATACAACTTAAGTGGATTTTCATCTTGTAAGAATTACAGTCGGTTGAGGAGATATAGCGAATACAGTTATCTTAATAGGACAACAACAAGCCTTGAACTTAAGTGTTTCTTCTTTCAGTTCTTGTCAAAGTATTAGTGGTCGTTTTCAACGATTACTTTCCGTCTGCTTTTGTCTTACAAGTCAAAGATGATATTGTTTACTTTTCTGTATCCTGATCCACCTAACCTTTCTACTCTCTGCGTCGTATCCAACCTTCCTCTCTCACATTCTGTCCTTCTTGTCATCCTTTGCGGGCGCACCTGTCGTCCTCCAGCAAAAAAACTGGACCTTCCCAGACCATAGCAGGAGTCCTGAGCCATCAA
Organism: Panulirus argus; assembly: GCA_038088735.1. Classification (NCBI taxonomy): domain Eukaryota; kingdom Metazoa; phylum Arthropoda; class Malacostraca; order Decapoda; family Palinuridae; genus Panulirus; species Panulirus argus. Next base: position 11,340 of record JAYMFT010048990.1, read on the forward strand.
CCCTGACCTAGAATTGTCGCACAGGAGGTCTTTCCTGCATTCTCTCAGGGTTACCCTCACCGGTGTAGGTAGCAAACTGACCTTCAACCACTCCTTTGGTGTTTTTGTATATACATTATCTGGTAATACTCGAACAGATACGTTACCAGCACAACACCAAAATTTAGAAGCCTTGAAAAACTTGTCCTTTTCTAACCCTGACATTTATGTTAAGGACAACCAGCCGCAAGAACCTGTATCCTCCTAGTCAGGCGTGGTATAGTGTGGAGGTTTAGTACACAGGACTCTCAACAAAGGGAAATTCATAGTGTTGATTAGCCATCAATACGACCGTCGTGTAAATGTAAATATGAGCGATTCAGTGTTGGCCACAAGTAATTACATCCGTATGTATGGCATGTCTGTGTACATTTTGTGGGTTTCCCTGGTGTGGTGGTCAGAGCTGCACCGGCACGCCCGGGTTCTGGGCGCTTTGCCCACGGCCGTCTCGGCTATTGATCCCTTCCTCCAGCCTGGTCGATAAATGGATGCCTTGCTAAGGCTGGGGTACATATGTATGTAGTACATTTGAGGTGACATAATTAGGGCGTTCAGTTGCCCGTGCAGTTTTAGATATCACGAAAGAAAAAAAAATAAACGCGTGTGTACGCCAGTGATAAAAAGGCAGGACTGTTCTGACCACAGGTTCGGCACCATCCATTTTGGCTGAAAGTAACCAGATCCGAGACTTGATAATGCTTCCGAGAACCCTGCTTGTGAGTGGTTCAGCGTCATCACAGTCCCATGCCATCGCCACCTTATATTCTTGTATGTAAACAAGAATCGAGGGGACCAAGAATAGTTGCACAATGCTCGCGATGGTTTGAGAGACTTTTTACCTTTCTTGGTTAACATTTGAGATGTGCACTTTCGTAAACCTCTCCTTTCATGAAGATATGCTATATATTCTTTCTGTTAGCCTATAGAAGGACCCAGCGCTGTGACAGGGGCTGCTCAAGGGGGATGGGGGGGGGGAGGTGAAGCGTGGCAGAGAGGTCGTTAAGGAGGCACGTGTGGCGCAGGTAACCCGTCTGATGGTCGAGTCACGAACCTTCGTGACTCACTCGAGATAAGTCGGACCTGACACGTGTAACAAGCGTCAAAATACAGTATGACCGCACAGCGATGCGTACTCAACAAGATCGGCAGTCACAAGGGTTAGCAATCCCAGATCATGCAACGTAAATATATATGTAGGGTTATCGTCAGTGTTCTATAATGCCGTCAACAATCTCAATTTACAAAAATGAGGCAAATGTTGTCAAACATATGGAATGTTGTTCATTTCCTCATTGGATCCTAATCACTTCTACTGATGACCGATTGTCACATAAAAATTATTTACCATAAAACTCGCTGATCTTTTTACCTCAAGTGTCCTCTTATCAGCAGAGAGTAGTTGTCAAGAGATAAGGTGACCGTCTAATGTAGTGTCTTGCCGAGAGTATTCTTAATGAAATGACCCTGTGAAACACACTGATATTCTTCTAGAGTACAGGTCGCACACAGGAAAGGAATAACCTTGATAACCTTGAATTCAAGGCTGACATTTTTACTTGTTGCATCACTCGGGAAAACTGATTAGGAGTTCCTTGTTAGCTGGTGGGTCAGTTACAACTCTCGTGGGGAAGGTTTGGAGTCCATGACCCCAACAGGCCCCCGACGACCAGAGTCCTTGGCTCGACTCGAACACATCCTGACCCATTAGCACTCGAGGGCTGACGACAACCCAAAACCAATGACGCTACACCAGCTGACTGCTATACCCGTCACCCAGGGGTTGTATAGCACGACCACTGACCACTATTACCTCCTACTTCCGAGAACCGGAGGGACTCCTGGCTGCCATCACCTGCACTGCTCAGCAGCTACAACAAAATGTTGATTCATAATCGAGAGCTGATTAAAAGAACATCGATCAGTTTTATGAGTAATATGGCAAAGCAGTAGTTGATTAAGATGTGAACCAAAGTTCAGAGGGTTATAGAAAAAGCCCACTGCACTGGGGACGCCTGCCCTGACCACATCTTTTATGAGCAATAAACTTGGGTGGTCAGATTGGATTCTCCTAATTCTTTTGAGGTGTATTAACTACTGTCACACCCTTAGAACTGCTGGATATTTCTCAAGCCTATGAACGCCATCTATATCTTTATACTGCAGGAAATATGCTTACTTTAATCTCTTGTTTTGGTATATCTTTTGTTTCTTGTATATATCATTAATTCTATCATTTCTATAGCATTTCTTATACCATACAGAGGAAATTTATAACAGTAAATGTCAATGTTTCAAAGACATAACTCTAACTATTCATGTTAGGATATCGGGATACGTACACGGACCTGGCCGTGTGCAAGTTTCTGATTGTGTACAAGTTTGAATCAAATTCGTTCGTAGTATTATTATCGTCATCATACTTCATGCAAATAGACCTGTAATTTCATGGTCTGTTGAAGCTCTTACCATCAACCTTTTTACAAACTTTCTTGCAAGCAAATTACTTACAGATTATATTAGAATATGTTCTGATGAAACACGCTTGTCTAGGCTTGGGTAGATCATGTTACCCTGTACAACTACCGGTCAGTTGCCCTACTCCTACACCTTCTTCTTTAATAAATAGCTAAGTAAATAGATAGATGAATGAATAGATTGATAATAGGGTGAAAAATAAGCGATGCAAACTCCGGTATTGTTTTTAAGTTATGGACTCGCTTGGTGTAGCGGTTAGCGTTCCTGACTGTGACGCATTCCCGGGCTGCTCAGGGTCGAGCGCATCGGTTCGAATCCTGGTTGTGGGAGTCGGTCCACAGTCAATCCATCTGTTCATCCACCCTTTGGGAGTGTTTGTAATGTTGGAAAGATGGATGTCGTCCTGATGGCTAACGAGAAAGCGTAACTGGTACGTGTCTGGGGAGTGTAGTTTCAAATGTGTGTACGTTTGGTGCGGTGAAGTTTAGACCTGAGTTGGAAGGGTCGTTGTTTAGTGCTTTTCGGATTACTATAATGCGCATATCTTCTGTCAGTGTCATGTAAGGTCAAGGAAGAGGATCTGTAAGTATTTGTTGATGAATTGTGAAGTAGGAGTAAGCTTTCTACTAAAGGCATGTTGGTTGTGAAGTGTTCTGGGCAAAAGGGATCTAGTGCTTTTACAAATTCTGAGAATTGAACAAACTGAAGTATGATTGTAATGGAAGTATTCCTGTTTCATAGAGCGTTTACCAAATGTTTATGATTTGTTAGATAACCGGTGATTATGGTAAGTGTTCTATTTTGCTTGCTTTGGAGTTTAGTTATGTTTGCTTTTGACAGGATGGATGCCCGGATAGGTGAGGCGTAGATCAGGGTGGGGCGAGGAAGACACTGAAGGTTTCTTTTTCTTGTCCAAATCTGGAGCTGGTAAGTGTTCAAAGAGCGTTTGGTTTGTGTTTGGCCTTTCTGTTGATGTTTTTGGTGTGGGAAGTGAACAGCATGTGTGTTGTGTATGACACCTGGTGCGTGTGATCCCTAATGTGCATGATACCTTGTGTATATGATAAGCAGTACTGTTATTTTTTCTTTTCTTTGAATGAGAATTGTAGACTTTCAGAGTGATGGGACGTTGATAGTTGGATTCATGTGTGATGGGGAGTAAAATGATGACATTGGATATCTGTGGTGATGACAGGGGACGTTTTTGGTGATGACACTGGATATGTGTGAGGATTACACACACTGTTCTGAGTGGGCCATTTTCTAACTGTGTGATTTAGTGCTTTATATTTGTTTTTGCTTGAGTAGTGTCACAGTGTGTCACTACATCTGCATATCAGAGGACTCAATCACTCTGCTGCCCATGAGGTGATGGGAGGATATATATATATATATATTGAGAGAGAGAGAGAGAGAGAGAGAGAGAGAGAGAGAGAGAGAGAGAGAGAGAGAGAGAGAGAGAGAG
>JAYMFT010049001.1:0-15318 GCA_038088735.1 Panulirus argus
TGACTTTTTTTTGTTTTTCATTTGAATTTTTTTGATTTTTTTTTTTTTTTTTTTTTTTTTAAGGCTCTGGTCTTAGACAAAAGTCCACATCAAGGCCTGGCCCTAATTGAAATATAGAGAGAATTGAGAAGGAGGGAAGACAGGGTAAGAGTTTATGAATTGTCATTTAAACCTTGTAAATTCCTATCAAGCTCTAGTTTGTTTCTGTTATGGCTAGGCAGATGGCTCATGTCATCACTGTGAGCAGTGAAACTTCCCTTGTTTCAGAACAGTTCATCTGAGACAAACACTATTTAGAACATGAAATTACTTCATTTTTTCCCTTCCAGGTTTGCATTCTATTCAGCAATGCAAGCAGCTTTCTCCAAATTTAAGATCATTAGACTAAGAAATGGCAAGATAACAGCAGAAGTTGACACCACTCAGTGTGATCCCTTAGTATATGACCCAGCCTGGGACAGGCCTCTAATTAAGGTAATAGAGTATCATTTTACTTATAGGTGGGTTTCACTCTTTATATTCTATGAGTGTGCTGTCATAACCTGAGATGTTTTGTGCACAAATGGAGTATGAGACTTTGTGATTCATTAAGCATGTGATTATTGGGTTCCTTGCAAGTTTTTTGCAGTTTTCAGTCCCCTTTTAAACATTTCAACTCAAAATATACCACAGTATTCCAATTTGTCAACTTTTCCTCTCTCATTCTTTCCATATTTCGAAACCATTTTAACACACCCTCTTCTGCTCTTTGAACCACACTCTTTTAATTACCACACATTTCTCTTACCCTGGCAGTCAGCTGGTTTCAAAACCGGCCACCTTAGTGGTCACTCACATTGGGTTCTCATCTAAAACACTTAAACTCTGCTTTGGAGTTCCCCAAGGAGCAGATCCTTTTCTACACAACCTCTCATTACCTCTAGCAAACCACAACTTGAAGGTCCTTTCATTTTATAGACACCCTCACAATCATTACAACACCAAGACACCACAGTAGCAGCAACAAACATGCAGCATTACAGTACACAAGTGGAACAATGCAGTAAGCAGAGTATGACAGAGAGCTAACCAGGTTATTCTAAATGGCTTGAACATATGGAGAGGATAATTGTAGAAAGTCTGACTTAGGATATATGTGTCAGATGTAGAGAGAGTAAGGAGGAAGGGGTGACTGAGAAGGTGAAAGAATGGAGATGTCATGGGTCTGATGTAGGATCATTTAGCCTCTGTGAATGAGTATCAGCTGACCTCATACATTTTTTAATGGTTGAAAGGGGTGAATTCTCATAGATTCAACCCATTTGGGGGAAATTTAACAAGCAAAGGCTTTTTCAGGACTGACAGGGCTCTGCCTTTAGTAGAAAAATTATTTTTCATTCTTTAAACCTACCTTTACCTCTGTTTCAGGTAAACGATATAAATTATAACCCAGAAAATGAAGAAGAATGTGAGGATTTAGAGGATATAACTGAAGAACAATTAGAAGCACTCCTTGATGTCTCTTTGTAAGTGCAGCGGTCTAATTATTGAAATCTAAAATGTCATGTCATCAGTTTAAGTGCCTGCAATTAATTGTCTGGAGTTTGAATATGACAGCAGAAGCCCAGCTTGATGTAGTAAACGATCTCTGCTATAGATGTATGATGTAAGAAAGGATCTTTGCCATGGATGTATGTGGTCTCATTTGTCATAGCTTATGATGTACTTGAATGTTTCCAGAAATCTCATGAGAGAGAAATTTAGTCCAAAAATTCCAACACAGATACATGGGGGGTAGTAAAATTTTTTAGATACCTGGGAGTGGACTTGGTAGCAAAGGGGACCATGGAAGTGTGAGTCATGGGGGTGGGGGGCGGCAAAGGTGAAAAGGAGCATTGAAGAATGTGTGGAAAGAGAGGTCATTAATTGGGAAGGCAAAAATTGATATTCTTGAAGGTATTACAGTCCTAACAATTTTGTATGGATGCGAGGTAGGGGCTACAGAGGAGGATGTGCGGAGGAGGGTCGAAATGTTAGAAATGAAATGTGGTATGAGGGGGGTTTGACCGAGGAAATAATAAATGGGTAAGAGATTGTGAATATAAAAAGATTATGGTTGAGAGAGCTGAAGAGGGTTTGCTGAAGTGTTTGGAAATATAGAGAGAATGAGTAAGGAGAGGTTGACAAAGAGGATATATATGTCAGAGGAAGTGGGGACATGGAGATGGTAGGATGAAGTGAAAAGGATTTTGAGTTATAGGGGCCTGAAAATGCAGTTGGGTGAAAGATGTGCATAATATAGGATGAATTGGAATAGTGTGGTATACAGGTGTCGACATGTCATCCTACTGATCCAGGGCATGTGAAGCAGCCTGAGAAAAACAATGAAAGCTTTTAGAACCTGATAGAGGATATGGGGCTGTAGTTTGGTGCATAGCACATGACAGCTAGATGAAAGGCCACATCCACTCGCATCCATTCTCTACCTGTCATGTGTAACCAAAACCACAGCTCCCTATCCACAACCATGCCTAACAGACTTATCTGTGGTATACCCTGGATGTTTCACATACCCTTATTCAGTCCAGTGACAGCAAGTTTCTTCTAGTTAGATTCCTTGTTATCCTGGAAACTATTTTTTCTACTATATTGTAAATCTTGACCTCATAATTGCGTTATCTAACTTTTTATGCTGTGGATATCTTCCTTTAATTGTAATTGTGTGAGTCACCATTAGATTGTTGCTCTTTTTAAGGCTTAATACATGTACTGTATCTTATAATTTCAATAAAGAAATAAAGATGTGCGATTTTGTTGGCTCTTTCTCTCATACCCGCGCTGGTTTGAAATTTTGTTTACGAGCATTGTTGATGATTTTGTGTAAATAGCTTTGTGGCAAATTATATTTGTACATGTGAACTTTAAAGAATATCATAAAATCCATATAATTAGTTTCTCTTTCATTCTTTTATCAGAAAGGAAATGCTTACCTTTGCAGTAAACTCAAAAGTGGCACCCCCATCCGTTTCCTGGATCGAATATCACAGCTATTTCTTACTATAACACATACTAAACATTTTCTGTATTTTCCTTATATGTACATTATTTTTTAATTTTATGTATGTATATATATTTAACTAGGGTTAGGATGTGTTCATCTACTAGGGACAAGACAACAAAGTCTAAATCAAATAGGGTTGCAGGCCTAATGACCATCCTTATAGGTCGCTATCCGTAAAAGCCAACAAACAAACAAATTACTATATCACGTGAAGGGCCATCTTGCAGTTTATAGTAAATTATGAATACTGATTTTTTGGTAGTAAAGGCTAAAGAAAGATGTAATAGATATATCCGGAAACAATAATGAAATCATCAGGAGAGCACCATAACTAAATCACATTGCTCTACCTACTATCTTTATAAAAAAAAGCATTAATCATATGTTAGTGAAGCAGGAGAGATACTGCAGAGATAAAAGAACAATGTTGGTCGGGCCCAAGGCGCGGGGATAGGCCCTTTAGCCGCTACCCGCCAGCTTCGCGCCATCAGTTACCACAACAACTACATTCTTGTGACAACTTGTATCGCTCAGGCAAACATCGCGTAACGCTTTGAAAGTTTTTCCCCTGACACCACAAGTTTTGCTCTTAGTACCTACACAATGTCTAGTAAGAGAGGGAGAGGTATGTGCTAAGCTCTATTGAAATGAATTAGTTTGTAACGTAAATTAAATGGTGAATGTCTATGAGAGCCTTTTCTGGGTATCGTAAAATTGCATCACTACGAATTTAAATTATTTACAGCTGTAGTATTAAAAGATATCCTTATTATACTCCAGTGGTCTTGTGTTCATGATATTATACATTGCTGCTTCAGAACAGTTTGATTCCTTAAAGTAAGGAAGATAAAGTTCCAGTTTAGGGTGGAGCATCACAGAAATAAATGATTAATTTAGATGGGAGGCTTATGAATAAACTCATATTTCGTAGATGTAAATTATGCCAGAAAAGTGTGATTTAGGAAAAAATTAGTCCTTAGGAAAAGTGATAAAAGGCCATTGATTAGGTAAAATCCGAGGAGTTGATGAAATGCAAGCATAGATCATCAGAACTTGATAACATAAGAGCATAAGAAGTGAGGACTCTGCAAGAGGCCTATTGGCCCATGCTAGGCAGGTTTGAGTCTGTCCACCCTCCAGCCAACCGTCTGAACCCATAAACACATCCAACCTTCGTTTAAAGCTACCTAAAGACATAGCTTCCATTACTGTACATGGTAACTTATTCCATAAATCTACTTCCCTGTTCCCAAACGAGTATTTACCCACATCCGACCTGAATCTATTTTTTTCTAATTTAAATCCTTTATTTCTTGTCCTATCCAGTAGTGTCATTCTTAGAACCTTATTCATGTTACCTTTATTAATGCCATTCACCCATTTACAAACTTCAGTCATATCCCCTCTTGCCCTCCTCTAAAGTGAGTGTAAATTCAGCCTTTTTAACCTTTCTTTGTAAGTGAGGTTATTAATTCCAGGGATTATTTTTGTCATTTGCCTTTATACTCTTTTCTAAACATTCTATATCAACAGCAACTATTAGTATGGAGCCCAAAACTGTCTCACATAATCCAAATTTGGCCTCACTAATGCAAGATAAAGTTGCAGTAATACTCTAGGAGTTTTATTGCTAACATTCCAATTAACGAACCCTGTTATTACATATTTTAATGCATTGTTGCCACAGCTTTCAATCTTTGCTGACCAACACTTAAATCTCTTTCACATTCTGTTTTACCAAAAGTAATATTGTCCAGTTTGTAATTAGTGTTTCTTTACCCACACTAAGTGTTCTTCATTCATCTATATTGAATTCCATTTTCCATGTACCCACCTATTGTGATAATCTACTTAAGTCCCTCAGCAGATTCACTGAATCTTCATCCGAGTTTATTATGACCCCAGTTTTTGCATCAATTTTACTTGTCACTGGTTATTCCCACATCCAAATCATTAATATATATAATGAATGAGCGGTTCCAAGACTAACCTCTGAGGAACACCACTGGCTACATTGCCATGTCCATTATAACTCAACATATTTCAATTGGGGCTTAGATTCACATTGATGGTTAGTATTATTGTCGAATTACACCAAGGACATTGTCATCATCTTCCTTTTGCCACATTGACTGCATGTAATTGACGTAAATAAGCTCATGGATCAAACCTTTAAGCTATTCAATGCATTTCTTGTAAGTGAATTTGAAAATATGGGGAATTTAGGTTGATGGGGGAATTTGACTAAGATTATATCTTTTTGTTTTCCTGAAGTGCTTCCCTTACTTTAACCCCACAGTTTCCTAGATTATCCTAGCCTTCCCTGCTATTGTTTGCTATTAGTGTATGATAAAACATAAGAGTGATTATTCAAATCTGTTGGCCTTGTCTAAATCACATGTATCAAGAGTAAATTTATTGATGTATGTTTTTTCTAAATTCATATTATTTCTGTGTGCCACTAAGTTGAAATTTTACCACTTATAGGTTTTTGGCACTAAGCATTATTATGTAATGAAATCTTGAAAATTATAAGTTCATTACTTAACCCATTTGGGGATTTGTTGTTATAATGTCTTCTTCCTTTGTACAGCTGAGCTGTGGAATTTTCTTCTTCTTTTCATCTTTTCCTCTACGTAAAACATTTACAGTCATATGTAATGCTGTGATTATTTTTTCCTTTTTTTTCTCTCTTTTCCTTTCATCATCTGACACGGCCATTGATTAACTGGGGCACATTTTGCTTGTATCATGTTACTTACTATGAAAACACTTAACCAGCCTATTTCAGGAGCACTTCCTATCTTTTGTGGGGCCTCTGTGACACTCAGGAAATTTACCTTGTCCACTGGGCAGGACTACAAGTCATAAACTGTAATTAGGGGTGTATCTGTATTGGGAGAGTGCAGGGCAATAGATTAGTAGGTACATACTCAGTGTTTAATTGCAGTGGTTGCATCATTGGCACGAAAGGTTTTCAGATATGTTAAATCAACGTTTGCAAATGACAGGCGTCTCATGTGATGTAAGGATTTTAATATAGCTGTAGTAAGCTATATTTTGTGCTATTTTTCTTCAGAAGATAGATGATAATGTAGAGGGTGTCAGTAGTTCTCATTCAATGAAAGATTTTTAGTTCATTGATTTATTTCAGCTGGTGGTAGGAAGCGGTCTGTCAAGAATGATAAGGTTGCACTTGATGTTGAAAATGAAGATGAACCTGTTGTAAAGAAGGGTAGAACTCGAGCACAAAAAGCAGTCCAGGTTGTTGAGGAATCTGATGTTGCCAGTAAAGACAAAGCAGCAAAAAATAATGGGAAAGCAAAATTAAAGATTGAATCAGATGCTGGTGATACTGAATATAAACATAATGCAGCTGTTAATAGGAGAGGCAGAAGCTTGAGAAATAAAGTAAAACAAGATATTGAGGAAGAAGATAATACCCAAAAACCATCATCCTCAAATGGTGCAGTGGCCAAACAGACTAAGACGAGGAGTAAGGCATCCAAGAAAGATGCAAAAGAAGATAATCAAAATTCTCCTAGTCCTGGGAAAACTCCAGGTGGGGAGATTAGTGTTGGTAAATCCAATGCAAGCAAGAAAAAAAGGGGTTTGAGCCCTTCTAGTAAAGGAAAAGAGAATATGGATACCAATAATACTTCAGTCAAATCTGTTGTCAAATCAGGTGGGGTACACATTAAAGGATTCTGAAGCAAAGTGGTAAATTGCTTTTCAGTTTTGCTTGTATTCAAAATAATACTTACATTTACCCATTTGATATTGGGATCTGTATTGAAATCTTTTCCTTAATTCTACTATTTAACAAATTATATAGTGCAGTTTCCATTGCTTGTAGTTTGAAGTTGTAGTTTATAGAACAAACCTTATTCTTTTTCTGGTACCTTGTCATCGGGGTACTTTAAATCATGATTTTAAGTAATGAATGTGTGGTTTTTGTGAAATAATGGTATTTTAGGTTAATTGAACATTTGCTCACAAATACCTTTGTATTGTAATTTTTTCATATTGATTTTTACAATAAATGTGGTTTTTGAAGAATTGTGAAAGTATGTTATTTTGACAAAGCATCTTCATCATTTAGTAAATTATCCTATATTTCAAGATTAGATCATTTGTAGTTATTTGAATAACCATATCTTGAAATTAGGCATAGTTATATCAATATACAGATCTTAAGTTTTACAAATAGTCTGTATCTGGGTTATTAAAGGACATTAAGCTTTTGATGTTTGTGTATGAAATTGATTTAGCCAAAAATTCTTCTTTTTGAAGGTGCTAGTTATTCACAATACATGATATAGACATAGATTTAAATCTTTCTTTGTGCGACAAGCTGTGAAACATTTAAAAACATAAGTTATGGAGTTAATTGCATAATTATCTACCTTTTTTGCACCACCTTATTTTTGTTGAATAGTCTTGGTATTAAAAGAAAAAGTTGTTGCAGTTGTTGAGATTCATGTGTATGCAGGGTCATTTTAAACAGAAAATCAGTTTTGATTTTCTGTGAGATAAGGTAGGATGGTTTCATCATTTTTTTTGTGATATTTCTTACCTAATGTAACATAATGCACCCAAACTTGATGTGACCTTGCCAAGCCTCTTTATTTTTCCTCCAGATACTTGGAATTCTTTTTCTTGGGGATAGGGGAGAAATAATACTACTGTCTATCACCTGCATGTTGTAGAAGGTGATTGAGAGGGCTTAGAGTGAAAGGCTAGAAATCCTTTCTTCATATTTTATTACTTTTCAAAAATGAAACTGAGGAAGGAGCTAGATGAGGACAAATCTTTTAAGGCCCATTTATATGTTCTTGATTGTTCCTTGCTAAAGCTGGAAGCAGCAAATAAGCAAGAAAGAACATTTTTTTTTTTTTTCTTTTTTTTATGGTAACAGCATTCTTTATCTAACGTAAGATATTAATTCAGAAATAAGGTAGTGCCAGAATAATTAATCACTGTATGTTGATTGGAAGGTTAAATAAGTAAGAGCATAAAGATATAAACAGATGAAATAAGCAATGTCCACAAGGAAGGAGAGAGACATTGTGAATTATATAGCAAGAAAGGAATTAGAATTATAGGTAAAAAAGATATACATAAAATGATAAGTAGTTAGTTGGGGTTAAATTGCAAATTTGCACATTAACACTTGTAAAGGAGTGTAATGATGAAACAGATGTGGGTTAGCAGTTAGTTAAAGCTTTCATGAAATGATTTTTAATAAAAGCATTGCAATCCACAGTGATATGAGTATTGAAACATTATGAAGAAATTTGAAAAATTGTAATGTTCTGAGGGAAATTTGAGCTTTATTGTCAGGTATACAAATCAAGTGAATCTAAACTGCTTATTGATCTGAAATGTGAGAGTCTTATACCTGTTTGTAGTTATGGGTCATGTCAAGGACTTCATTATTTCCATTAGATTCATTTTGAGTACCGACTTCTTTTACCAAACATATTGCATGGTTACTTTTCAATAAGTTGTAAGTCTGCATGCTCTCAGTAAAAGTCAACATATTTGGTACTTGTTGTATAACAAAAACAAATTCTTCAGAACATTTCATTTAGTAAAACACTCTATAATATGAACATCTAATAATGTATATGATGTGATTAACTCTAATTTTCTTTTAAAAACTAACATAGTAGTAAATTACACCATTGCTTGAGGTTTATTTGTACTGTGTAAGAAAAAGTGCTTCCATTTTATTGATTTACTCCCCTTTTTTTTTATTATCCCTGACTTAAATGGAAAAGCCCAGTTATTCTGTGTGATATAAAAATAGTTTTACAACAGAGGTGAAGTAAAGCTTAGTACGTGAACTTTTTATACAATTTTGGAAATTAACTGGCAATTTTTTTTTAATATCTTGATATGTATAGGATTTGTTGTTGTTTAATAGACAAACATTTGACCTCTCATTCCCTGACTAGTAGTTGCTTGTGTAGGTACAGAAACCCCAAAAATTCTATAATAGCACGGTTTGCAAAATTGTGGATGATTTCAAATTATTTTAAAATTCATATGTTGATAATGTTGTATTTACTGTAATAGTTTACGTCTCCTCCAGGAAAAAGTAAAGTCTATCCAGAGTTTTTCATGTCATTTGTTTTGTATTATGCAATATAGAAAATTTTGAAAATAAGAAAATGAATTAAAAAGATTGTTACAAACTGTCTGAAATTTTGTATATTGATATTTTATGTTTTACATGTATTTAATTATGTAATTGTTGTCTGTAACTGCAGGGTCGAATGTTTTTATATAAGTCATCAATGCTCTGTGTCAACAGGAGTTGAAAGGGTGGTAGTGATGAAGGGTCGAGCACCTGTAGATGCCCTTTGTCCAATAGCGAAGCAGTCCCATGTCTTTGAAGAAGATGGTGATATATGGGACTGCATGCTTAACCAGGTGACTTGATTTCTAATGTGTTATTGAGGTAGTCATATTAATGGCAACTTGTAGTGAATGAAGAACAGAAAGATTACACGTTTAGTTTATAATGATGGATGCTCTTTGAACATTGGGTTGGCTTTATTATTTTACTTGTATTGCTAACCAGATTTGTGCAGTTTTTTCTTTAGCAAATGATTATTACTTATAAATGGTGTGGTTATGGTGGTGTTGCAATGAAGAAATTGATTGGGCCTTGAATATAAAGGAATGTTTGAGGGAGTATTAGCTGGAATCAAATGCTGACGGACAGCATGTAGCATTAGGCAAGTTGTTTGTGCAAAAAATAATGTTGTAAGAAAGAAGTGTGGTGGTAAGTGTGCTGCAGTCTAATTGAGCAGATGGAAATGGTGCAGACAGATGGTGCAAAAGATGAATAAAGAGAGACCATCAAAGATGATACAGGTATCAGAGCTCATCTCATCAAACAGAAATTCATCTCTACTGGTATGAGCACTAAGTTCTTCAGTATTTCCATGATTATTACTTGCTGTCTTTATCACTGAATGTTTTGTGGGATGGCAAAGTATATAAACATTAGGAAGAGGCTAGAATTGGTACTCTGTGAGAGGGCAGGATTTTTCTGTGGATGTTTTAAACAAAGCTTGTGCTGTCATTTGCTGACAGAAAACTTAAGTAGGTTCATTCACAAGTCATTTCAGACTAAGAGAAGTAAAGACACAAATGGTTGTATTGGGGATAAAGAGTAGAGCCAAACCTATATTTGTGGTAATGATCCACTCTCAGTATTGCCTGTTTAAGGAAAATGGATAGGCAGTGCTGATGTGCTGAACCTCTTGATGCTTAAGAAAATTTTTTTTTTCTTTTGTAAATTTTCTCATCTATGTCTTAGTAATGAAATATTTTTGCAGACAAATATCCAGTTCAACAACAACAAGTACTACCTGATACAATTGCTGAAGGATGATCAGATTGACTCTTACTCTGTATGGATGCGCTGGGGTCGTGTAGGAGCCAATGGACAAAATGCGCTTCATCCCTGTGGAAGTAACATTGCGAAAGCTAAAAATATATTCACCAAGAAGTATGTATATGTATTAGGTTATGTTTTTTTTTGTGAATTAGCATGTAGTTTTGTTTTTATACTTTCTTTGACATACTTAGATTTATGAACTTTGAGTGGTAATATGCATCTATGAAATCTGTATGTTTTGTGTCATCTTATTTTTATCAAAAAAGTAATTTTTATCTACTGATATTTCACAGACAGATGTTTCAGTGAATAATTTTGTTTGGTGCTCATCATGGTATTATCCTCCAGACTTGAGGAGTTGGAAATAGGGCTCCTCTCTGCCTGATTGTAGATACTTTGTGTAAACATTGCCATTGCAACTGTATTTAACATAGATTTGAAATTTTACCTAAGGTTTCTTCAAGGTAAGAAATGTGTACAAGCAGTAAGAAAAAGAAACTACTAATGAGTTTGGGAACATCATTGGAGCATTTTTTTTCTAATGTGAACTTTTACCTCTCTCCCTAATTGTATTAATTTGTCACATTTTTCATCTTTCGTAATTTCTTGACTTTTTTCAGGCATTAGATAAATTTAACTTCTTTTCTTTCGTTGACGGGGTAGCACCGGGAACAGATGCTCACATCCATTCTTTATTTATCATTTGTAATGTATTGGAACCACAGCTCCCTTTCCACTAGATCCCACATACCTTTCCATGGTTTACCCTGGCCACTTCATGTGCCCTAGTTTGGCCCATTGACAGCACATCAACCCTATATACAACATTGTTCCAGTTCACTATCCCACGTTCAAACCCCCCCCTGCCCATATAACAGTCTCCCTTTCCACACATTGTTCATTGCTCCAAGAACCTTTTCTCCCTCACCCACCATATGACCTACTTCTGCTTTCATGGCTCCATTAAGTGCCATGTCCACTCCCAGGTATGTGAAATGCTTCATGTCCTCCAATTTTTCTTCATTAACTCTCAACCAACTAACCTCTCCCTCAATCCTGCTAAACCCAATAACCGTGCTTTTATTCACGTTTATTCCCAGATTCCTCCTTTCACACACTTTTCCAAACTCAGCCACCAATTTTTGCAGTTTCTCACTTGAATATGCCACCAGTGGTTTCTTTCCTCAAACATACTTACTGTCTACAGTCTTCATCTTGGCTACATCCACAAACATTTAGACAGCCCAGTTTGAGCCTTTGAGGAGGTTGAGCACACCCTTCCTGGCTTCTGCTGTTTTGTTGTTTAGAAATGTAAATGCAAGAAGGGGAAGGTTTCCTGTTCCTGCTCCCGTCCCATTTAGTTATCTTCTGTGACACGCAGGGAGTATGGAGGTAGAAAGAACTCTTCCTCCCCTACCCCAGGGATATGATGTATTGAGATTGATTTTTATTTTGATCATATCAGACACAGAATGTGGTAAAAGAAAGTAGAGTAAGTTATTTTACAGGTGCTGCTTGAATCATTGCAATGATAGGATCAGAAGGAGACAGAGATAGTGGAGAAATATTTTAGTGAAATTTGTTTATGGCAATAGAGAACTAACTAAAATTTGCTGAAGAAAATTATGAATAGTTGGATCATAGAGTTTCTAACCAATGTAGTGGCAATGCTTTTCAAGGGTCTAGTAGGGAAATAGATAGAAAACAGAGAAAAAGATCATTTAAGACATGGGGTATCATTAATGGAAAGCTAGAATTTGGAGATTACATTGAAAAAATTGCATTGGTGAGTCATATGTCTTAATGAGAACTTTTTCTTGGGGAGTTATTAAGCAAATTGTGAAAATTCACAGTTTGTATATAAGAAGCGAAATATGATATTGCTGTTTTTATATGGTCACCAGCTAAGCTAGCTGAAATTGATATGTTTATAAGAATTCAAAAGCCCTTATGAAACAAACTTGAGGATAAGGAACAGAAGGACTACACTCATCATTTCATTGGCATAACTTAATGAGAAAACAGGAGCTAATCATATGAACATCAAAATTTAATACATATTTTAAGGCATATGAAGTGGATGTGGGAAACTATAGGAAGGTCTGTGGGTCTTGCTTGTGGAGAGGGGGCTGTGGTTTCAGTGCATTACGCATGTCAGGTAGATGGATGTGAGTGAATGAGGCCTTTTCTTTGTTCCTGACACTACCTTGCTAAAATGCGAAATGGCATACAAGTATAAAAAAAATTATGGGAAGAGATTTGATTGGTTTTGCTGGGGTTTAAGTGCTTACTTTGATTTTTTTTTTTTTTTTTTTTTTTTTTTTAGCTGCTTGGATTTCTGTAGCAGTCATGATTAAAATTATTGTTCTTTTATGCCTCAGATTCAGTGATAAAACAAAGAATGAGTGGTATGAGCGTGATGTCTTTGAAAAAGTACCTGGCAAATATGACTTATTAGCAATTGATTACTCAAAGGGAGAAGACTGTACTGACTCTGTTGCAGAGATTGAAAAGGCGAAAGAACAGCGCAAGAAGGTAAGATTTTCTTTGAATTTTAAGGTGGTTTCTTTTTTCTTTCTTTTTAACTCATGTAATCATTGTCAAAAATGTGGATGTGGTGGTAGTTTAGAGGTTTGTGGCATGCACAGAGCATCTGACTGGAGAAGGGCAGTGCACCTTCAGGAGTGATGGAGGATGTGTGGATTATGTGTTTTCTGTGAAGAATTTGTGTAAGAAATACTTAGTGAAGGAGAGGGATTTGAATATGGCATTTATGGATGTCGAGAAAGGCATGATAGAGTTGACAGAGATACTTTGTGTAAAGAATATTTTTGTGTGGGTGAAAAATTAGTAAATATAGTGAGGAATTTTTTTGGGGAAAGTTATGTGTGTGTTTTCAGAGGTTCATTTCTATTTTATATTAACAGAAATGTATCTGAAAAGAATTAGAAGTCAGCTGAAGTAGATATTAAGCATGGTACTGTAGTGAGACAGTTGAAGTTGAGTGTGAAGTAATGCAAGGAAGAGGACCTGGAAATACGTTTACTACTTTACTGAATGGTTGAAATTTAAGTGTATTATATTTGTAACAAGTGAAATATTAGAAAAATATTATTTATCATTCATGGAAAAGATTATTTTGATGAGAGGAGAGTTTACAATTTTTATCTTAACTGTTTGGGACTGAAGTTCTTTAAGGAATTTTTCCTGATTTCCTTCGGAGGAGCCTTCATGAGAATAAAATTTCTTTCAGGTTGAGTGCAAATTAGTGGCACAAGTAAAGGCATTAATTGAGCTAATTTGCAATGTCCGTACAATGGAAGAGACTGTTATTGAGATGAAGTATGATGCCCAGAAGGCTCCACTCGGCAAGCTTACCACTGAGCAAATCAAAGCAGGCTACCTTGCACTCAAACAGATAGATGATCTGATTCAGAGTAGCAAATACAGTCAGAAGGATTTGGTGCAAGCTTGTAATGACTTCTATACCAGGTTGGATTCTCAGTGTTAATGCAGTGTAGATTTGATATTTATCATAGATATGATTTTTTTCATATATTTATATGGCTGCTTTCGTATATTATATAAAATGTTTATGTATAACCATGATTTTCAGAGAATTAGTGGTTTGTCATTTTCATATTGATAATGAGTTAGCAGAAAAGATAAGATTTTGCAAACCAGCAGAACCTCTCTTTATCCTTTATATAAGTAGATAGATTGATACTTTATTCACAAAATTGTAAAGGAAAGCATAATGTGTAATTTTCAAAAAAAGAAAATAGAAAAGTGAAATATGTCACTGAAACAGTACAAATGAAGTTGCATTGATATGAAGGTGCTTTAACTGTATTGAGAGGCAAGATAATGAGACTGGTGTAGAAAGAAATGGAGCAGTGTGCTGAATGGAGTTATGTGCTGTCGGGCTAAACGAGGTTATAGAAAGTCGTCAAGGTAAACGTTGAGGTTGTTGTGTATGACTTGGCCCTTTTTGGTATATTGTATATGACAACTAGAGATTGAATACTTGCAAAATGAGGTTGTTATTAATTTGTTCTTGACCATTTTGCAAAGTTGGGAGAGGCTGTTTAGAGAAGGAAATAACAGAAGCTGCCACATAGTTACACTGCTCTGAGTAATAGTTATTGATAAGAAGGAACAGATCATTTGAATGAAAACTGAAGGAACCTAGTTTATGTGAAAAGGAGTTTAGGAGAGCTTTATCTTCTGGGAAATGTAAGCAAAGGGGAATTCTGTGGCATGTTGTGGAGTGGGGTTATTGTAAAGTGAGTTAAATGCTGTTTGAAAACGAAATAGCTTTGGTGTTAGATTTCAGAGAGATACTAAAGGAGCTGGAGACTGTGTGTCATGTGTGGAAGAGGGGATGTACCTTCTGTTGGCATTAAGAAGCATGAGGAAGGAGAATTAAGTGCTTGTTAGGGCAAAAGTACATGTGCTTGAAGTTACAGTAGTCCCAACAATGTTGTGTGGGTCTTCAACAGAAAAGAAAGGAGCAAGATAGATTTTTATATGAAATGCCATAGCATGAAATGTGGTATTAGTTGATTTGGTTATGTAAGGAATGACTGGAAGAGAATTGTGATAGCATAGTTTGACTGAGAGGGCTGACTTGGGTATGCTGAAATGGTTTGGTCACTAGACATTAGAGGGGATGTATGTGATAGGTGTAGGGAGCAAGGGGAAGAGGGAGACCAAGTAGAAAGGATGGAATGAAGATGACTTTGGAGTATGTGGGCCTAAATTTAAGATGGCAAGAGGCATGTTTTTCACTAGCTAGACCACGGAATACTCGGCAAGCTGCTGCGTCACATGATTATTGTGTGGCCATCGGCAACTCAAGGGT
>JAYMFT010049012.1:0-15316 GCA_038088735.1 Panulirus argus
CTCGGGGACATGATATAACATATGTGTGTAAATATTTATTTGAAGGTGACAATTTGGACACTATTCTTGTGAGATATTCACATTTCGGTGGATATTAACTGTGTATTCATATGTGTGTGTGTTTCACGGGCTTCAACGTGTCCTACGCGACAAGCTTCCACCTGTAAAATTCTACCATTGTACCTCAGTTTGCCGCCCTTTGGGCGTAATAAATAAAAAAAAAGTGTCTAGTACTGTAACAACAGCGTCTGGTCCTGTAACACTAGTGTCAGGTTCTGTAACACTAGTGTCTGGTCCTGCAACACTAGTGTGTGGTCCTGCATTGCTAGTGTCTTGTCCTGCAAAACTAGTTTTAGGTCATGCGACGCTAGTGTCTGGTCCTACAACAATAGTGTCTGGTCCCTCAACACTAGTGTCTGTTTCTGCAAAGCTAGTGTCTGGTCCTGTAATGCGAGTGTCTTGTCCTCCAACACTAGTGTGTGGTACCGCAATATTAGTGCCTAGTCCTGCAAAACTTGTGTCGGGTCCTGCAATATTAGTGTCTGGTCCTGCAACGCAAGTATCTGGTCCTGCAACACTAGTGTATGGTCCTGTAAAACTAGTGTCTGGTCCTGTAACACTAGTGTTGGGTCCTGCAACACTAGTGTCTGGTCCTGCAACGCTTGTGTCTGGTCGTGCAAAACTAGTGTCTGGTCCTGTACCACTAATACAGGGTCCTGCAATGCTAGTGTCTGATATTGCAACACTAGAGTCTGGTCCTGTGACTTTAGTGTCTGTTTCTGCAACGCTAGTGTCAGGTCCTGTAACGCAAATGTCTGTTCCTGCAAGACTACATTCTGGGCCTGCAACGGTAATGTCTGATTCTGCAACACTAGTGTCTGGTCCTGGGACGCTGGTGTTTGGTTCTGTAACGCTAGTGTCTGTTTCTACAACACTAGTGTGTGGTCTTGCGACGCTAGTGTCTCTTCTGCAACACTAGTTTTCGGTCCTGCAGCACTAGTATCTGGTCCTGTAACACGCGTCTGGTCCTGCAACAACAGTGTCTGGTATTGTAACACTAGCGTCTTTTCCCGTAACACTAGTGTCAGGTTCTGTAACACTAGTGTCTGGTCCTGCAACACTAGAGTGTGGTCCTGGTCCTTTAATGTTAGAGTCTTCTCCTGCAACACTAGCGTCTGGTCTTGCGACGTTAGTGTCTTGACCAGTAACACTAGTGTCTGGTTCTGCAAAGCTGTTGTCTGGTCCTGTAAAGCTAGTGTCTTATCCTTCAACACTAGTGTCTTATCCTTCAACACTAGTGTCTGGTCCTGCAACACTAGTGTCTGGACCTGCAACACTAGTGTCTGGTCCTGCAACACTAGTGTCTAGTCGTGTAACACTTCTGTCGGGGTCTTGCAAGACTTGTGTCTGGTCCTGCAATGCAAGTGTTTGGTACTGCAACATTAGTGCTAGGTCCTGTAACACAAGTGTCTGGTCCAGCAACACTAGTGTTTGGTCCTGTAACACTAGTGTCGGGTCCTGCAACACTAGTTTCTGGTACTGCAATGGTAGTGTCTGCTCCTGCAACATTAGTGTATGGTCTTATAACACTAGTGTCGGGAAGAGCAACATTAGTATATTGTCTTGAAACACTAGTGTCTGGTCCTGCAACGCTAGTGTTTGGTCAAGTAACACCAGCGTTTGGTCCTGCATCACTAGTGTCTGATCTTTCAACGATAGTGTCTGGTTCAGTAACAATAGATTCTGGTCCTGCAACACTAGTTTCTGTTTTTGCACACACTAGTGTCAGGTCCTGGGACGCTGGTGTTTGGTCCTGTAACGCTAGTGTCTTTTTCTACAACATTTGCGTCTGGTCTTGCGACGCCAGTGTCTGGTTCTGTAACATAGTATGTTTTCCTGTAACACTAATGTCTGGTCTTGCAACGCTAGTGTCTGGTCCTGTAACACTGGTGTTTAGTGCTGCAATGCTAGTGTCTGATCCTGCAACACTAGTGTCTGGTCCTGTGACTTTAGTGTCTGTTTCTGGAAGACTAGTGTGTAGTACTGTAACGCAAATGTCTTTATGTCTTTTCCTTCAAGATTATAGTCTGGTCTTGCAACGGTAATGTCTGATCTTGCAACACTGGTGTCTGGTCCTGTGACACTGGTGTCTGATCCTGTAATGCTAGTGTCTGTTTCTGCAACACTAGTGTCTGGTCTTGCGAGGCCAGTGTCTGGTTCTGCAACACTAGTGACTGGTCCTGCAACACTAGTGTCTTTTCCTGAGACGGTAGTGTATGGTTCTGCAACATTAGTATCTGGTCTTACATCACTAGTGTCTGGTCCTGCAAGACTAATGTCTCGTCCTGCAACATTAGTGTCTAGTTCTATAAAACTAGTGTCTGGTCCTGTAACACTAGTGTCAGGGCCAGCAATATTTATATATGGTCCTGCAATGCAAGTGTCTGGTCCTCGAAAACGAATGTTTGGTCCTGTAACACTAATGTAGGTGTCCTGCAATTCTAATGTCTGGTCCTGCAACACTAGTGTCTTGAACTGTGACTTTAGTGTCTGTTTCTGCAACACTAGTGTCAGGTCCTGTAACGCAAATGTCTGTTCCTGCAAGACTACAGTCTGGTCCTGCAACGGAAATGTCTGATTCTGCAACACTAGTGTCTGTTTCTGAGAAGCTGGTGTCTTGTCCTGTAACTCTTGTGTCTGTTTCTACAACACTAATGTCTGGTCTAGTGACGCCAGTGTCTGGTTCTACAACACTAGTTTCTGGTCCTGTAACACTTGTGTCTGGTGTTGCGACGCTTCTGTCTGGCTTTGCAACACTAGGGTCTGGTCTTGCAACACTAGTGTCTGGTCCGTCAAAGCTAGTGTCTGGTTCTGCAAGACTAGTGTCTGGTCCTGCAACGGTAGTGCATGGACCTGCAACACTAGTGTCTGGTCCTTTAACACTAATGTCTGGTCCTGTAACATTAGTATCTGCTCTTGCAACACCAATGTCTCTTCATGCAACGCTAGTGTGTGTTCCTGTAGCAGTTGTGTCTGGTCTTGCAACTCTTGTGTCTGGTCGTGTAACACTAGTGTCTGGTCCTGTAACGCTAATGTCTGGTCCTGCAATAATAGAGTGTGCTAATGCATCACTAGCGTTGGTCCTGTAATGCTATTGACTTTTTCTGCATCACTAGTGTCTGGTCCTACAAAGTTAGTGTCTTTTACTGTAACGCTAGTGTCTTATCTTGTATCACTAGTGTCTGGTCCTGCAACACTAGTGTCTAATCCTGCAACACTAGTGTTTGGTCCTGCAACACAATTGTCTGGTCCTGCAACACTAGTGTCTGATCTTGTAACGCTAGTGCGTGTTACTGTAACATTAGTTTCTGGTCCTGTTACACTAGTGTGTGGTCATGCAACACTAGCGTCTGGTCCTGCAACGTAAGTGCTTGGTCCTGGAACACTAGTGTGTGAAGCTGTAACACTAGTGTCTGGTATTGTAACATTAGTGTCGGGTTCTGCAACATTAGTAAATGCTCCTGCAGCGTTAGTTTCTGGTTTTGTAACACTAGTGTCGGGTAGTTCAACACTAGTATATGGTCTTGGAACACTAGTGTCCGATCCTGTACCGCAAGTGTTTGGACCTGCAACATTAGTGTCAGTTCCTGTAACATAAGTGTCTGATCCAGCAATACTAGTGTGTGAACCTGTAACACTACTTTCTGGTCCAGTACCACTAGCGTCTGCTCCAGTAACACTAGTGTTTGGTCTTGCAGCACTAGTGTTTGGGCCAGTAACACTAGATTCTGGTCCTGCAACACTAGTATCTGGTCTAGCAACACTAGTGTTTGATCTTGTAACGCTAGTTTTTCCTGCAGCAACACTAGTGTCTGGCCTTGCAACAATAGCGTCTGGTCCTGCAACACCAGTGTCTGGTATTGTAACAACAGCGTCTGGTCCTGTAACACTAGTGTCAGGTTCTCTAACACTAGTGTCTGGTTCTGCAACACTAGTGTGTGGTCCGTCATTACTAGTGTCTTGTCCTGCAACACTAATGTCAGGTCTTGCGACGCTAGTGTCTGGTCCTACAACAATAGTGTCTGGTCCCTCAACACTAGTGTCTGGTTTCTGAAAAGCTAGTGTCTGGTTCTGTAACGCGAGTGTCTTGTCCTTCAACACTAGTGTCTGTTCCTGTAACAGTAGTGTCTAGTCTTGCAACTCTTGTGTCTGGCCGTGTAACACTAGTGTCTGGTCCTGCAAAACCAGTGTCTTGTCCTGCAATGCTAATGTCAGGTCCTGCAATAATAGAGTGTGCTACTGCAACACTAGCGTTGGTCCTGTAACGCTGTTGACTTTTTTCTGCAGAAATAATGTCTGATCCTGCAAAGTTAGTGTCTTTTCCTGTAACGCTAGTGTTTTATCCTGCATCACTGGTGTCTGGCCCTGCAACACTAATGTTTTGTCCTGCAACACTAGTGTCTGGTCCTGCAACGCAAGTATCTGGTCCTGCAACACTAGTGTGTGGTCCTGTAATAATAGTGTCTATTCCTTTAACGCTGGTGTCGGGTCCTGCAACAATAGTGTCTGTTCCTGCAACGAAAGTGCCTGGTCCTGCAAAGCTAGGGTCTGGTCCTACAACACTAGTGTCGGTTCCTGCAACACTTGTGTCTGGTCCTGCAAAACTAGTGTCTGGTCCTGTGACTTTAGTGTCTGTTTCTGCAACACTAGTGTCAGGTCCTGTAACGCAAATGTCTTTTCCTGCAAGACTACAGTCTGGGCCTGCAACGGTAATGTCTGATACTGGAACACTAGTGCCTGGTTCTGGGACGCTGGTGTTTGGTTCCGTAACGATAGTGTTTGTTTCTGCAACACTATTGTGTGGTAATGCGACTCCAGAGTCTGTTCTGCAACACTTTTTTCGGTCCTGCAACACCAGTGTCTGGTCCTGCAACACCAGCGTCTGGTCCTGCAACACCAGTGTCTGGTATTGTTGCACTTGCGTCTTTTCCTGTAAAACTAGTGTCAGGTTCTATAACACTAGTGTCTGGTCCTGCAACACTAGTGTGTGGTCCCGTATTGCTAGTGTCTTTTCCTGCAACACTAATGTTACGTCTTTCGACGCTAGTGTCTGGTTCTGCAAAGCTAGTGTCTAGTCCTGTAACGCTAGTGTCTTATCCTTCAACACTAGTGTCTGGTCCTGCAGCACTATTGTGTGGTCCAGCAACACTAGTGTCTATTCGTGTAACACTTGTGTCGGGTCCTCCTGCAACACTTGTGTCTGGTTCTGCAACGGTAGTGTTTGGTCCAGCAGCATCAGTGTCAGGTCTTGTAACACAGGTGTCTGTTCCAGCAACACTTGTGTGTGAACTTTTAACACTAGTGTCGGTTCATGCAACACTAGTGTCTGGTACTGCAACGGTAACGTCTGGTTCTGCAACATTATTGTCTAGTCATGTAACACTAGAGTCGGGTAGTGCAACACTAGTATATTGTCTTGAAACACTAGTGTCTGGTCCTGCAATGCTAGTGTCTTGTCCAGTAACACTAGTGTTTGGTCCTGCAACACTAGTGTCTGGTCTTGTAACGCTAGTGTTTGGTTCAGTAATATTAGATTCATGTCCTGCAACACTAGTGTCTGGCTTTACAACACTAGTGTCTGGTCCTGTAACACAAGTGGCGGGTCCTGCAACGCTAGTGTCTGCTCCGGCAACATTAATGTCTGGCCCTCCAACATTAGTGTTTGGTCCTGTAAAACTAGTGTCCGGTCATGTAACACTAGTGTAGGGTCCTGCAACACTAGTGTCTGGTCCTGCAACGCTTGTGTGTGGTCCTGCAAAACTAGTGTCTGGTCCTGTAGTACTAATGTAGGATCCTGCAATGCTATTGTGTGGTCCTGCAACACTATTGTCTGGTCCTGTGACTTTAGTGTCTGTTTCTGCAACACTAGTGTCAGGTCCTGGGACGCTGGTGTTTTGTCCTGTAACGCTAGGGTCTGTTTCTACAACACTAGTGTCTGGTCTTGCGACGCCAGTGTCTGGTTCTGTAACACTAGTGTCTTTTCCTGTAACACTAGTGTCTGGTCTTGCAACTCTAGTGTCTGCTCCTGTAACACTACTGTCTAGTACTTCAACGCTAGTGTCTGATCCTGTAACACTAGTGTCTGGTCCTGTGATTTAGTGTCTGTTTCTGCAAGACTAGTGTGTGGTACTGTAACGCGCAAATGTCTGTTCCTGCAAGATTATAGTCTGGTCCTGCAACGGTAATGTCTGATCTTGCAACACTGGTGTATGGTCCTGTGACGCTGGTGTCTGGTCCTGTAACGCTAGTGCCTGTTTCTGCAACACTAGTGTCTGGACTTGCGAGGCCAATGTCTGGTTCTGCAACACTAGTGTCTGGTCCTGCTACGGTAATGTATGGTTCTGCAACATTAGTGTCTGGTCTTACAACACTAGTGTCTGGTGCTGCAAAGCCAATGTACTGCAACATTAGTGTCTAGTCCTGTAAAACTAGTGTCTGGTCATGTACACTAGTGTCAGGTCAAGCAATCCCTGGTCCTGCAACGCTAGTGTGTGGTCCGGCAAATAAAGGTGTCTATTCCTGTAACACTAATGTAGGATCCTGCTGTGCTAATGTCTGGTCCTGCAACACTTGTGTCTTGTCATGTGACTTTAGTGTCTGTTTCTTCAACACTAGTGTCAGGTCTTTTAACGCAAATGTCTATTCCTGCAAGACTACAGTCTGGTCCTGCAACGGAAATGTTTGATTCTCCAACACTAGAGTCTGGTTCTCCAACACTGTTATATGGTCCTGTAACACTTGTGTCTGGTCTTGCGACGCTACTGTCTGGTTCTGTAACACCAGGGTCTGGTCTTGCAACACTAGTGTCTGGTCCAACAAAGCTACTGTCTGGTCCTGCATCAATAGTGTGTGGGCCTGCAACGGTAGTGTCTGGTCATGCAACACTAGTGTTTGGTCCTTTATCACTAGTATCTGCTTTTATAACACTGTCAATTCCTGCAACGGTAGTGTCTGGTCCTATAACCGTAGTGTCTGCTCCTGCAACACTAGTGTCGGGTCTAGCAACTCTAGTGTCTGGTCCTGTAATACTAGTGTCTGTTTCTGCAACACTAGTGTCTTGTCCTGTAACACTAATGTCTGGTCCTGCAACGTAATTGTCTTGTCCTGTAATCCTAGTGTCTGCTTCTGCAACACTGGTGTCTGGTCTTCCAACTCTAGTGTCTGGTCCTGTAACACTAGTGTCTGGTTCTGTAACACAAATGTCTGATCCTGCAGCACTAGTGTCTTGTCCTGTAACATTAGTGTCTGGTCCTGTAACACTAGTGTAGTGTCATGCAACACTAGTGTCTGGTCCTGTAACGCTAATGTCTGGTCTTGCATTAATAAAGAGTGCTCCTGTAACGCTAGCGTTGTTCCTGTAACGCTATTGTCTTTTTTACAGCAATAGTGCCTGGTCCTCGAACACTATTGTCTGGTCCTGCAAAGCTAGTGTCTTTTCCTGTAACGCTAGTGTCATATCCCGCATCATCATTTTCTTGTCTAGCAACACTAGAGTCTGGTTTTGCAACATTAGTGTGTGGTCGTGCAACACTAACGTCTGGTCCTGCAACACTAGAGTCTGGTCCTGCAACACTACTGCCTGGTCCTGTAACATTAGTTTCTGGTCCTGTAACTCGAATGTCTGGTCTTGCAACACTAGTGTCTTAACCTGTAACACTAATGTCTGGTTCTATAACAATAGTGTCAGTTCATGCAACACTAGTGTCTGGTCCTGGAAAGCTTGTATCTGGTCTTGCATTATTAGAGTGTGCTCCTGCAACACTAGCGTTGGGCCTGTAACGCTAGTGTCTTTTTCTGCAGGAATAGTGTCTAGGCCTGTAACGCTAGGATCTTGTCCTGGAACACCAGTGTCTTATCCTGTAACACTACTGTCTGGTCCTGTAACACTAGTGCTAGATCTTGCAAAGCAAAAGTAGTATTTGGTCATGCAACACTGGTGTCACGTCTTGCAACGCTAGTGTCTGGTCCTGTAACACTAGTGTCTAGTCCTAGAACTCTAGTGTCTGGTCCTGCAACACTAGTGTCTGGCCCTACAACACTTGTGTGTGGTCCTGCAAAACTAGTGTCTGGTCATGTAGCACTAATGTAGGGTCCTGCAATGCTATTGTGTGGTCCTGCAACACTATTGTCTGGTCCTGTGACTTTAGTGTCTGTTTCTGCAACACTTGTGTCAGGTCCTGGGAAGCTGGTGTTTTGTCCTGTAACGCTATGGTCTCTTTCTACAACACTAGTGTCTGGTCTTGCAACGCCAGTGTCTGGTTCTGTAACACTAGTATATTTTCCTGTCACACTACTGTCTGGTCTTGCAACGCTAGTGTCCGGTCCTGTAACGGTGCTGTCTAGTACTGCGTGTCTGGTCCTGTAACGCTAATGTCTCTTTCTGCAACACTAGTGTCTGGTCCAACAAAGCTAGTGTCTGGTCCTGCAACAATAGTGTGTGGTCCTGCAACGGTAGTGTCTGGTCATGCAACACTAGTGTCTTGTCCTTTAACACTTGTGTCTAGTCCTAACACTAGTATCTGCTCTTATAACAGTAATGTCACTTCCTGCAACGGTAGTGTCTGGCCCTGTAACCCTAGTGTCTGCTCCTGCAACACTAGTATCTGGTCTTGCAACTCTAGTGTCTGGTCCTGTAACACTAGTGTCTTGTCCTGTAACACTAGTGTCTGGTCCTTCAACATTAGTGTCTTGTTCTGTAACACTAGTGTCTGGTCCTTTAACACTAGTATCTCCTCTTGCAACACTAATGTCTGGTCCTGCAACGCTATTCTCTTGTCCTGTAATCCTAGTGTCTGCTCCTGCAACACTAGTGTTTGGTCTTCCAACTTTAGTGTCTGGTCCTGTAACACTAGTGTCTGGTTCTGTAACACAAGTGTCTGGTCCTGCAACGCTATTGTCTTGTCCTGTAACACAGGTGTTTGGTCCTGTAAAACTAGTGTAGGGTCATGCAACACTAGTGTCTGGTCCTGTAGCGCTAATGTCTGGTCCTGCATTAATAAAGTGTGCATCTGCAACACTAGCGTTGGTCCTGTAACGCTATTGTCTTTTTTGCAGCAATAGTGTCTGGTCCTGCAACACTTGTGTCTGGTCCTTAAAAGCTAGTGACTTTTCCTGTAACGCTAGTGTCATATCCCGCATCACTATTTTCTTGTCCAGCAACACTAGTGTCTGGTCTTGCAACACTAGTGTGTGGTCCTGCAACACTAGCTTTTGGTCCTGCAACACTGCTGCCTTGTCCTGTAACATTAGTTTCTGGTCCTGCAACTCCAATGTCTGGTCTTGCAACACAAGTGTCTTAACCTGTAACACTACTCTTTGGTCCTGTAACACTAGTGTCGGTTCATGCAACACTAGTGTCTGGTCCTGCAACGCTTGCATATGGTCTTGCATTAATAGAGTGTGCTCCTGCAACACTAGCGTTGGTCCTGTAACGCTAGTGTCTTTTTCTGCAGCAATAGTGTCTGGTCCTGCAACTCTTGTGTCTGGTACTGCAACACTAGTGTCTTATCCTGTAACACTACTGTCAGGTCCTGTGACACTAGTGTCTGGTCCTGTAACACTAGTGTTTGGTCTTGCAAGACTAGTGTCTGATCTTGCAACACTAGTGTCTAGTCTTGGAACGCTTGTGCCTGGTCCTGTAACACTAGTTTCTGGTCCTGTAACTCTTGTGTCTGGTACTGCAACACTAATGTCTTATCCTGTAACACTACTGTCTGGTCCTGTAACACTAAAGTCTGGTCTTGCAAAACTAGTGTCTAGTCTTGCAACGCTAGTGCCTGGTCCTGTAACACTAGTTTCTCTTCCTGCAAGTCTAGTGTCTGTTCTTGCAACACTAGTGTCTTATCCTGTAACACTAGTGTCTGGTCCTGTAACAATAATGTCGGGTCATGCAACACTTGTGTCTGGTCCTGCAACGCTTGTGTCTGGTCTTGCATTAATAGAGTGTGCTTCTGGAACACTACGTTGGTCCTGTAACGCTTTTGTCTTTTTTTTTGCAGGAGTAGTGTCTGGTCTTGCAACTCTAGTGTCTGGATCTACAACGCTACTGTCTTATCCTGTAACACTAGTGTCTGGTCCTGTAACACTAGTGTTTGGTCTTGCAAAACTAGTGTCTGGTCTTGCAACACTAGTGTCTAGTCTTGCAACGCTAGTGTCTGGTCCAATAACACTTGTGTCTAGTCCTGCAACGCTAATGTCTGGTCCTGAAAAGGTAGTGTGGTGGTCCTGTAACACTAACTTTTGGTCTTGCAACACTAGTGTCTAGTCTTGCAACGCTAGAGTTTGGTCCTGAAAAACTAGTGTCTAGTACTGCAACGCTAGTGTCTGTTTCTGCAACACTAGTGTCTGGTACTTTAAGGCAAATATCTGTTCCTGCAAGATTGCAATCTGGTCCTGCAACGGTAATGTCTGATTTTGCAACACTGGTGTCTTTTCGTGTGACGCTGGTGTCTGGTCCTGTAACGCTTGTGTCTGTTTCTGCAACACTAGTGTCTGGTCTTGCAACGCTTGTGTCTGGTCCTGTAAAACTAGTGTCTGCTCCTGCAACACTAGTGTCTGGTCTTGCAACTCTAGTATCTGGTTCTGTAACACTAGTGTCTGGTCATGCAACACTGGTGTTTTGCCTGTAACACTATTGTCTGGTCCTGTAACACTAGCATCTGCACTTGCAACACTAATGTCTGATCCTGCAACGCTAATGTCTGGTCCTGTAACACTAGTGCCTGGTCCTGCAGCACTAATGTCAGGTCTTGCAGCTCTAATGTCTGGTCCTGTAACACTAATGTCAGGTCTTGCAACACTAGTTTCTGATCCTGCAACGCTAGTGTCTGGTCATGCATTAATAAAGTGTGCTCTTGTAACATTATCGTTGGTCCTGTAACGCTATTGTTTTTTTCTGCAGCAATAGTGTCTGGTCGTGAAACACTAGTGTCTGGTCCTGCAAATCTAGTGTCTTTTCCTGTAACGCTAGTGTTTTATCCTGCATCACTAGTATGTGGTCATGCAACACTAGAGTGTGGTCCTGCAACACTTATGTCTTGTCCTGCAACACTAGTGTCTTGTCCTGCAACACTCGTGTCTGGTACTGCAACACTAGTGCTTGGTCCTGTAACACCAGTTTCTGGTCCTGCAGCGCTAGAATCTGTTCCTGCAACACTATTGCCTTGTCCTGAAACACTAGTGTCTGGTCTTTTAACACTATTGTCATGTCCTGCAACACTAGTGTCTGGTGATGCAACGCTTGTGTCTGGTCCTGCATAAATAGAGTGTGCTCC
Organism: Panulirus argus; assembly: GCA_038088735.1. Lineage (NCBI taxonomy): Eukaryota > Metazoa > Arthropoda > Malacostraca > Decapoda > Palinuridae > Panulirus > Panulirus argus. The sequence continues at coordinate 11,334 of JAYMFT010049012.1, forward strand.
TGCCACTCTAGCGTTGGTCCTGTAACGCTAGCGTCTTTTTTGCAGCAATAGTGTTTGGTCCTGGAACGCTAGGATCTTGTCCTGGAACACTAATGTCTGGTCCTGGAACATTAGTTTCTGGTCCTGCAAGCTATTGTCTGGTCCTGCAAAGCTAGTGTCTGGTCCTGTAATACTAGTGTTTGGTTAGGCAACTAGTGCGTGGTCTTGCAACGCTAATGTCTGATCCTGTAACACTAGTGTCTAGTACTGCAATGCTAGTGTCATGTCCTGCAACACCAGTGTATGGTCCTGTGACTTTAGTGTCTGTTTCTGCAACACTAGTGTCTGTTACTGTAAAGTAAATGTCTGTTCCTGCAAGATTACAGTCTGGTCCTGCAAGGGTAATATCTGATCTTGCAACACTGGTGTCTGGTCCTGTGACGCTTGTGTCTGGGCCTGTTTCTACAATACTAGTGTCTGGTCTTGCGACGCTAGTGTCTGTTTCTGCAACATTAGTGTCTGGTCCTGCAACAGTAGTGTCTGGTCTTGCGACGGTAGTGTACGGTTCTGTAACATTAGTGTCTCATCTTGCAACACTTGTGTTTGGTCGTGAAAAGTTAGTGTCTGATCCTGAAACATTAGGGTCTGGTTCTGCAAAGATTGTGTCTGGTCCTGCAATATTTGTGTCTGGTCCTGTAAAACTAGCGTCTGGTCCTGTAACACTAGTGTTGGGTCCTGCAACACTAGTGTCTGGTCCTCTAACACTTATGTAGGGTCCTGCAATGGTACTGTCTAGTCCTGCAACACTAGTGTCTAGTCCTGTGACTTTAGTATCTGTTTCTGGAACACTAGTGTCAGGCCCTGTAACGCAAATGTCTGTTCCTGCAGGACTACAGTCTGGTCCTGCAACGGTAATGTCTGAATCCGCAACACTAGTGTCTGGTCCTGCGACGCTGGTTTCTGGTCCTGTAACGCTAGTGTCTGTTTCTACAACACTAGTATCTGGTCTTGCGACGCCAGTGTCTGGTTCTCCAACAGTAGTATCTGGTCCTGTAAGTTACGCTAGTGTCTGATCATGCGATGCCAGTGTCTTGTTCTGCAACACTAGTGTCTGGTATTCCATCTCTAGTGTCTGGTTCTGCAAAGCTAGTGCCTGGTACTGTAACACTATTGTCTGATCCTGCAACGCTAGTGTGTGGTCCTGCAACACTAGTGTTTTGTCATGTAACACTAGTGTCTGGTCCTGTAACACTAGTATCTTCTCTTGCAACACTGATATCTGGTCCTGCAACGCTAGTGTCTGGTCATACAACACGAGTGTCTGGTCCTGTAACACTAGTGTCGACTCCTGCAACACTAGAGTCTGGTCCTGCAAAGCTAGTGCCTGGTCCTGCAACACTAGTTTCTGGTCCTGCAAAGCTAGTGTCTGGTCTTGTAAAACTATTGTTTGGTCCTGTAACACCAGTGTCGGGTCCTGTAACACTAATGTCAGGTCCTGCAACTCTAGCGTCTGGTCCTGCAGCACCAGTGTTTGGTATTGTAACACTATCGTCTGGTCCTGTAACACTAGTGTCAGGTTCTGTAACACTAGTGTCGGGTCCTGCAACACTAGAGTGTGGCTGTAAGACTCACACGCATACCATTAATTTTTCATTAGTTATTTGTAATTATCATATCACTAATAATATGTGTTAACATGTATCAGATAAGTAGCTTCAAATCAGAAGTCCCTAAAGGGCACTTTGTAATCTTCTGGTTCAGGATGTTTTTAACACGTAAGACCTGATCTGTTAAAAGCAAGCTGGCATACCTGATCTGTCGTTGACTACTTAAGCAAGCTGGCATACCTGATCTGTTGTTGACTAGTTAAGCAAGCTGACATAGCATATCCAACCGCTCGCTGGAAAGCGCCGGTTACGACTGAGTCAGCTGAACAGCCCATATATATACCACGAGTGTCACTGCCTAGAGCGGGCACAGAATCTGCTGTCATTGTACCTTGATTGTACATAGCTGTTTTCTAATAAAACTGTAAAGGCCACCGGACCTTCATTAAGAAGACCAAGTCATCAACGAAGATCGGAGGGAGTCCTTGAGACGGGCCTACAATTGGTGGCAGCGTTGTTACTGACCTACGCGCTGTCGTTATCTTCATTCTGCTGCAAGCTTGCCTGACACATCTACATCCTTCACGTGTTCGTTCTGGGCGCCGTAAGGGCTACGTCAACTACCAGCTACAACAACCACCTACCACAGCTTACTTCATTGTCTTTTCACACCCTCACTCTTACTGGGTCACTGAGACAATCTGTCGAGACGGTGTCGCTGAAGGACCCCGCTGCCGTCATCACGAACGATCTTTCAGACGTCTGGATATATCTGGTTGGCACCCTCAACCCCTCGAAAACGTCAGCAGAGAGTCTTCCCGACACATGGTCACAACCCTGCTATCACCACCAGTGACGTCACCACCACGCTCCAGGGTCGCCTCACCACACAACGGCCTGAGAATACTCAGAGTCGCGCCTCTAACGCCCTCCCGGCCACCCGCCCATCCACGCCCTGAGTGACTCATACCTCTAGATAAGATTTCACACTGTTTTTCGAGATGGCTTGCCCAATGGGGTAAGCTTTTCATTATTACTTATTTGTTGCTACTTATTTCATTACTTTATATGCTGTGCTTATATTGCTTACGTGATGACTCCTTTCATATATCGAGTCTTTTAATTTTTTCATGCTTTCAGTTATACCTTGCGAGACGTCATTTCTTGTGTTCATTTCTGACTTTAATTTTTTTAATGTGGTTTATTGCATTTACTTTTTCAAGTAAGATTTTTGACGTTTCATGTTAGTTATGTAAATAATGTTGCTCTAATTACCTTGTGCTTCCTTTAATTTCGGTTTTAGTACATGTCTAACAGATGCTCATGTGATAAACGTAAGGGTCCTTATTCACTTAGGAATTTACTTAGGGTCCCTTACTATAGACGAGGGCAGTCACTTAACATGGCCACATCTCATGATATTAAGTTAACAGACTCTGGTGCTACTAGATATACACTTGCTCACAGAATGTCTAACCCTGCCCCCCCCCCCCCCTCCACCCACTACATAGTTTACAGTAGAACACTCTAGACAATCACACGAGTTATTTGATGGGAAACTTGCAAATTTTGAACGGTGAATTAAAAATGCGGAAGACATTGCAGTCGAATATGGGACACTAGGTGATGACAAGGCTCTCATATCTGCTGCTAGAAATCTCATTGATTTCACTAAGCCTGACAATTATGCAAAAGTAGTTATGACTCATATGACATTAAGAACTGTACATCTTGGGAAGAGTCCAAAGCATTGTTTAGATTGGGTTGTGAGGAGTCGTTTTCAGACAGTTTACTGCACGCTCTTCTACGTGCCATTGATGCAACATATGTAGATGATATGTTAGTTCCTGCTTATTGGTGTTCCTTACATGAAAAGGTTAATTTGGTTGGGCAAGCTTATGACGACTCACCTTGGCTATCAACTATGCTGGACCCTGAAGTACAAACTTTTCTGAGGTTGTTACACATTATCTGAATTCTAAGGGACCTTCCCCCCGACGTAAGACGGCGATTACTTAATGAGAATTTTGATCCCTCCTGGACAGTGACGTAAGTGTTCCATTACACTCAGAAGAAAGGTGGTTATTCCAACACAAGGTCTTTGGGGATGGTATCGGCCCCACTTCGTCGGCACATTCCTTCAAGTCAGCAAAAACAAGGTGCTCCTGATCCCGCGTCTCACAGTGAACGAAAACATTTCATTGATGATCAACCATCGGATACAATCACGTGCTTTCGTTGTCACCAGTCAGGATATAAGGCGAATGTGTGTCCTTATATAACGAGTGCGTCCTCACGCCGGAACCCGAACAAATGCGGACGGCCACCCACGGCGTCACGAACTCGGTTTTCACAATCCTGGCGACCGAGCCATAATTCCTCCCCTAGGGACAACAG